>JAIEZT010000042.1:197500-254158 GCA_019594935.1 Periophthalmus modestus | reverse complement strand
AAAATAACCCGCAACCCAGACGAAATCCATGAGGGTATCAGCTTATTTTTTACAATTTTCTATATGTTTTGCTGTAAAACCCCTCACCACACACTTTATACACTTTCTCACACAGACATTAACATTGTTCTCACATTTCTCTCTTGTTTAAACACAAAGTTCAAACCTTCGTCGGGTGCCTTTGTCGGTGCCAGAACGTTTCATCGACATTGTGGGTTTTGTCGGGGAGAAAAACTTGCAAACATACAGCACTTCAGAGTCACACGATCCAACATTTAGTAAATTTGTCTGACACATTCTGTACTGTACAGGAGACACGGAGGAGACTGATGGACAATGGTCTACAGTCCCTCAGCCAATCAGGACGCAGAACACAATGGTCTACAGTCCTCAGCAAATCAGGACGCAGAACACAAGTGGTCTACAGTCCCCTCAGCCAATCAGGACGCAGAACACAATGGTCTACAGTCCCTCAGCCAATCAGGACACATGTGTGAAGTACTTCCTGGTTGTAGTCAGACCTGAGCAGCAGTGTGTTCTGGATGTACTACAGATGTCTTAAGGCTCGTTTTGAAGTATTGTATTTGTTAACAGACTATTGCAAACAGGCCACATTAAATGTCAAGTGCAGTTACAGTTTGTATGAATTAATTTAATAGAACATAAGGTTTTATGTCCCATCTTTTCAGCTCAGATAAGAGTTAATCATCTGCAGTCTGTGTCCATTATTGATCTGGGTGTTCTGTGAGGACTCAAGCGTTGTGATGGCTCCGTGTGCTTCAGCTTCACGTGGCTTTAACTAAATATAATAAACGAATCATCAAGGCAATAAAAATCTGAATCAAAGCCTTTTATTAATTGATTTATTCGATGAACATTTCAGTTTAGTCTAATATAACATTCATGATCTCCCAGTGTCATAGATCATAAGTTTACAGCAGACACAGGCACACATCTGCTGTGAGTGCGCCGATGTACTACAAACTGTTACATCACGAGGTGAAACCGAGCGTTTTGAGCTTTAGAGACGCAGACAGACTGAAATAATGAAACAAAAACACAACTCCAGGTATGTTTTTGATGAAGTAACAGCATTAGAACACAGATTAAAGCTCACAAGACGTCTCAAGTTGAGATACACTTTTTTATTCCAATTTAGGCGGAGAGGAATTTTGGAAATATATCTAATTTCTGACATTTTTCTGACATTTTTCTGGCATTACAGGCATTTTAAACCCACTCTGGAGGATTAACATTTGATACAAGACTGAAATCTGAACTGCTAAACTAATCCAAGAATCCCATGCATTTCAGAACATGTTTGGAGGAAAAAGAGGGTTAGCATCTTCTACACAGAAAAACACAAGACTTTTTGCTGTTCTCTAGAGCGCTGAATCTGAAAAACATAAAAAAACAAAAAAAAAAAAACAAAAAAAAAACAGCAACATTTTAAACTGTTTGCAGTGGTCCAAAGTTACTCTTTGGTTGATTTGTTGGTTCTTTAGTTGGTTCTTTAGTTGGTTGATTTGTTGGTTCTTTAGTTGGTTCTTTAGTTGGTTCTATGGTTGGTTGATTTGTTGGTTCTTTAATTGGTTCTTTAGTTGGTTGATTTGTTGGTTCTATGGTTGGTTGATTTGTTGGTTCTTTAGTTGGCTCTTTACTTAGTTGATTTGTTGGTTCTTTGGTTGGTTGGTTGGTTCTTTCGTTGGCTGGTTTGTTGGTTATTTAGTTAGTTGATTAGTTGGTTCTTTGGTTGGTTGGTTCTTTTGTTGGTTGGTTTGTTGGTTATTTAGTTAGTTGATTTGTTGGTTCTTTGGTTGGTTGGTTGGTTGATTTGTTGGTTCTTTACTTAGTTGATTTGTTGGTTCTTTGGTTGGTTGGTTGGTTGGTTTGTAGGTTCTTTACTTAGTTGATTTGTTGGTTCTTTTGTTGGTTGATTAGTTGGTTCTTTGGTTGGTTGGTTGGTTCTTTTGTTGGTTGGTTTGTTGGTTATTTAGTTAGTTGATTTGTTGGTTCTTTGGTTGGTTGGTTCTTTCGTTGGTTGGTTTGTTGGTTCTTTAGTTAGTTGATTTGTTGGTTCTTTGGTTGGTTTGTTGGTTCTTTAGTTAGTTGGTTGGTTCTTTGGTTGGTTTGTTCTTTGGTTGGTTGGTTTGTTAGTTCTTTGGTTGGTTTGTTCTTTTGTTGGTTTGTTCTTTGGTTGGTTGGTTTGTTAGTTCTTTGGTTGGTTTGTTCTTTGGTTGGTTGGTTTGTTAATTTTTTGGTTGGTTGGTTTGTTAGTTCTTTGGTTGATTGATTTTGTTTGTTCTTTGGTTGGTTTGTTAGTTCTTTGTTTGGTTGATTGGTTCCTCACTTACCCTGAGCATTCAGAACATCGTAGAGGCCAGCAAGGACTTTGCCGTCATGGTATTGCTGACAACAACTAGCATGAAAACAGCATTTTCGCAGAATAAAACCCCATAGAGACGCAGGAAGGGCATCTGACACACCGGGACGATTCAGAACATGCTGTAAACAATGATGAAAGACAGGCCTCTGCTTCATCTGAGAGAGGCCAACATCTACAGTCTGAAAACAACCGGACAGGCCTGTGTTTGCGGCGAGTCACCTGACGATACTACACTTTAATCAAGTCGATGTCGCCCGTAAACATCACACGGGAATTAATCACCTCTCAGCTGGCGGCCATTTTGCTGTAGTTCTGTTTTGTATTTGGTGCTATTTTCGTGGGTTTTATCTGTTCCTGATGTGTCCAGCGTGATCTCAGAGGGAGGGAGTCCGTGTACACAAAAAGGGCCAGTCTTGAACCAGATGAACAACAAACGCAGTTCCTAGAAGTACTTTAGATGAACAGACAGGAGACATATGTTTGAGCGGATCTTTGGCAGCTCGAGTCCAAAATGTGTGGTGCAGAGGGTCTAAATAAAACAGGCGAGGATTGTGGAGTTGCGGAGTTGTTCTTTGGTGTTTTACGATGATACTAAGAAATTACGGAGCTATGAGCGACCATATTTGGAAGTGAGCAGCTGCTCACGATCAACACAGCTATTTACACATCATTTAAACGTCCTGTATTACACAAAATGGACTTTAATTCATGTTATAATACTATTACCGAGTCAAAAACATACCTGGAGTTGTGTTTTGCTTCATTCACACATTTAAGTAACTCTTTGTTTTTAGTCTGTAACGTCTCCAAAGCTCAAGTGAACAGCTCCTTTTACCTTTAGTTCAGTGGTAGATTGACACTTCCAGGACTGAAATAATCCAAATGATTCTAGTGAAGGTGGAGTTTAAAAACACAGTGGAGCACTTCCTGTATCACCACATGATGACATCACAAGGTGGAACGGAGTGTTTTCTGTTTGAGAGAAGAACTCAGCCTTAATCTGCATAAACTAGAGCCGTGTCCCAATTCAACGACTGCAACCTTCGAAGGGCCCAGCCGAGGAAGGGTGCTCCTCCGTGGACCGCAAAGGCCGCACCGAAACGGGACAGGCCTATGCGTCGCCTAGCAACCGCGACGGATGCTTTTTATTCAGATTTTGACAGTTTCATGTAGCGCTGTTGAAGGTGAAGTAAACGCGCACTTAGATTTAAAAAAGGGTATTCCGTGGTGCACGAGGGGATGCACGCTTTGTTCACGGCCGATCGTACTGTAAAAACGCAGGAAGTGACGTAAGTGTCCTTCAAATGCAGCCGACGAATTGAGACGCGGCTCACGTCAACCAACCTGAAGTGTAAGAGCTAAACAGTAAATTCCACCGTGAAAAGAAGAATCCCTCTGCCTTTATCGTCAACACACAATGTGCACAATTTATACCGAAGGAGCACATTTTATGATCGTTAAAACATTTAGTAAAACAACTTTCTAATATTAGTTCTCTGATGATAACTGTTGTGTAGAGGACATTGGTTATGGCCCTTTTTTACATTACGGTTGCTAGGTAACAGTTAGTATGTCACATCTGGTGCTTATACAGTATGTCCAACCAGGAAGTAAAACTACACTACTACAACTCTACCACAACTGTCAAATCATTTAGCTATTTTACAGTCAATCATGCTAACTGTGATGTCATACTCATCGGTTTCGGTCACGTGACTCGTTCGTTGTCGTCGGCCATCTTGGGGACGTCTCTGTACACTGTAGAATATCTCCGCTGTAGGAACGTCATGACGCTACATAAAAAACACGTTTCACCGAAGAGGAAAGAGCTGATGTTTAAGAAGATTTTGCCTGCCAAACGAGACACTTCCAGGTCCTTTGATTGACCTTAACTTAAATTTAATTCACGGACCAAACGCTGCACAATGTCGTCCAACCAGAAGAGAGCGCTGTGTTCTGGGGTTTTCTCGTAACAACATGACCCTTAGCACGATGGATATGTTATTAGGACGCTTATCATGGTTTTGGCAATGGGACGCTAACTGTAGGCTAACCAATACCAGCTGCTAGCAACTTATACATTTAACGTTAGGCATATACCTGAACCAAAGTGCTTACTGCAGAATCTGGAGTGAGGTGTTGGAGTTATGCTGATCCCTCCTGATGGCGCTAATCTATTTCTGGCCTTAAACAGGGTCTTTAGGGAGGTTATAAAATAAAAATCTTTTCTTTTGAGACTTTTTCTTAGTACAAGCCGCTTCGATTATTAACACGGCAGCACCAATGAATGTGTGACGTCACTTCGGACCATAGACTGTATATATAAATGGACAGAGCTAACCTGCTAGCCGCCACGTTCCAAACAGGAAGTGATCATGAATGCACTTCCGGCTCCATCGACTCTGGGTCCAATTCACTTTCTATTGAAAAACTGTGTCCCCTCTCTCTGTACCTGCTGCTGTCAGACTCGTCATTTTGGTCTTAAATGTTTGTATTAACCCTCTACATGATCCTGGGGTTTTTATTTCACTATTTCGTCTGTAAATCGAGATATGAACATTATGCTTTGGACCCGTGAACAGACTTTCACCTCTGGACAGTGCAGAGTTCTGTGATGTCATGTGAACACAATCTACTGGCTGAAGAAACAGGCAGAGCTGATCAAACGTTCTACACACTAAAGCAGTTAGCTCCAGATAATTAAGATAATTGCAGACGGAGGAGTGTGGACGCTGGTCTCTGGGGCTGAAAGTTATTAGTGAGTTAGTGAACGGTCACGGAGGGGTCACAGACGGGTGGGAGGGGTCACGACCTTTGCTCTGATGAGAGAACATCTGGTCTGAACAGCTGAACGCTCCCAGCAGATACACCTGTGTGATCAGAAACATATACAGAGCAGCGGAGCTGAGAAGAGACGAGAGACGAGACGAGAGACGAGAGAGAAGACGAGAGAGGAGACGAGAGAGGAGACGAGAGAGGAGACGAGAGAGGACACGAGGCGAGAGGCGAGAGAGAGAGACGAGAGACGAGAGAGAAGACGAGAGAGGAGAGACGAGAGACGAGAGAGAGGAGACGAGAGAGGAGACGAGAGAGAAGACGAGAGAGGAGACGAGAGAGGAGACGAGAGAGGAGACGAGAGAGGACACGAGGCGAGAGGCGAGAGAGGAGACGAGAGAGGAGACGAGACGAGAGAGAAGACGAGAGAGAGAGACGAGAGAGGAGACAAGACGAGAGACGAGGCGAAAGAGGAGAGACGAGACAAGAGAGATGAGACGAGGAGGAGACGAGAGAGGAGACGAGAGAGGACACGAGGCGAGAGGCGAGAGAGGAGACGAGAGAGGAGACGAGAGAGAAGAGAAGAGAGAGAGAAGAGACAAGACGAGAAACGAGATGAGACGAGAGATGAGGCAAGAGAAGGAGGCGAGAAAAGGAGGCGAGAGAGGAGGCGAGATGAGAGATGAGACGAGAGAAGAGACGAGATGAGAGATGATGAGCGAGAGAGGAGACGAGGCGAGAGAGGAGAGAGGAGATTAGAGAGGAGATGAGAGAGGAGACGAGATGAGAGATGAGGCGAGAGAGGAGAGAGAGAGAGGAGATGAGAGAGAGGAGACGAGAGGAGAGATGAGGAGAGACGAGAGAGAGAGACGAGAGAGGAGACGAGGCGAGAGAGGAGACTAGAGAGAAGATGAGAGGAGACGAGGCGGAGAGAGAGGAGACTAGAGAGGAGAGGAGGAGAGAGGAGACGAGAGGAGAGAGGAGAGAGGAGAGAGGACGAGAGAGGAGACGAGAGGCGAGGAGGAGAGAGGAGAGGAGAGAGGAGACTAGAGAGAAGATGAGAGGAGAGACGAGAGGAGAGAGGAGATGAGAGAGGAGACTACAGAGGAGACGAGGCGAGAGAGAGAGAGAGGAGGACTAGAGAGAAGATGAGAGGAGACGACGAGAGAGGGAGACGAGGAAAAGAGAGAGGAGAGGAGAGAGGAGACTAGAGAGGAGACTAGAGAGATGTCTTTATGTTTCAAACCTTACACTTACTCAGCAGGTAAAGTCGCTCTATTGTCGTAACTTTTCTGGTAGAGGCTCCACCACCTGCTTGTCTTGTTTCTACAGAGAGTAACATTTTGCGTAGAATGTTTCACAGTGTAGCATTAAACACATGGACATCACCCCAGACACTTCCTCCAGCGTGTCCTCAAGGTGTTCCCAGGCCAGCCGAGAGACATCGTCCCTCCAGCGTGTGACAATAATATCACTCTGGTAGAAGTACAAAGTGGTGGTCCAAGAAGTGACTGAAGTAAGTGTAAAAAAGTATTTGGGAAAAGTACGAGTAACTTAAAGAGTAACATTTAATCTGAAGCTGATGCAATCTGAATGACAAGATTTCATATTGTCGATATAAAACTCAAGTCACTTTGGACTCAAGTCACAGAGGGAAGAGGAACCACAACTTTTACTTGAGTACTGTTACTTACTGTAAAAGTATACTGCTAGAAAAGTACTCTGAAAACAGTTACTCAAGTAAATGTAACTGAGTACGATCCACGTCTGTGTCTTGATTAGACTTGAGCTCAAATCTTAAAACTAAACTTTTCTTTACAGACTGTTAAACTTAAATAGCCCACAGAGTTATCTTGTGCTAGCTCGTTAGTTGCGCTCAGGAGCTAGCATGAGTGACGCAGATTTGGTAGCTGCCTGTAGGTGTGTGAGGGCCGTGGAGCAGGGGTGGAGGTGGCGGTTCGGAGCGGGCTGTCGCGCTCTGTCACACGGCACATGCTGATTGGGTTTCTCTGCGGGGCATCTGGGCATTTGTCACTAAACGCCTCGTAAGAAGTCGGGAATGCGTCTAATGTCGGGTCTTTGTGCATTAGCCTGTTCAAAAGCTGCTTCAGTCTTTAATGCACGAGTGTTCTTGAGCTTAAAACACAACGCTGGTTTGTAAAATCAGACACATTGTGCTTGTGTTTCTACATTTATAATCTCTGACACTGTGAATCAGCGCCCCCTATGGACAGCTGTACATCGCACTAAAGCATCACATTTTTTTTACATTTGTACCAAAATGACAACGCGACTCTGCCGAATCCTATGAGTATCGATTAAGAAAATAAAACTGGGTCTGTACTGAGTCAGTGAAAATGAGAGTTCATCGGCAAAGCTTCTGGTGAGAAAATGTTGAGGGGAAACAGTTCAGTTTTTCAGTTCCAGTTTTCCAAAAGTCCATTTTGCAGAATAGGTCTGATTTAACAATTTAAAGCCATAGTATGTAACTTAATAAAGGGATTTTTCACTGCCACTGTGACACGCCCACTGTGACACGCCCACTTTGACACGCCCACTTTGACACGCCCACTGTGACACGCCCCCTGTTTTGTACTTTGTTCTCCGGTTTTATTTTCTTAATCGGTGATACAGAGGGCAGCCCTGGTGGAGGGAATTTCTAGGTGCAGTCAGGGGCCGGAGGGGGTCTGGTTCAGGGGCCGGAGGGGGTCTGGTTCAGGGGGGTCCGGGGGGCCGGGGGGGTCTGGTTCAGGGGCCGGAGGGGGTCTGGTTCAGGAACCACAGGATCTCATCTCTGCTGTTTGTAGACGTTTTCCTGATGCTTCTTTGAGCCAGGACCTGCAGCACTGGGGCGGTTTGCAGCCGAGTGTGAAGCGTCTGGAATGAGAATCGGCTCCTCTAAATCCAAGGCCGTGGTTCTCGACTGGAAAAAGGTGGTGGCGTCTCCAGGTGGAGAGTCTTTGCCTCAAGTGGAGGAGATGAAGTATCTTGGGGTCTTGTTCACGAGTGAGGGACGGATGAAGGGTGAGGTTGACAGGTGGATCGGTGCAGCGTCTGCAGTGATGTCGCTGTATCGGTCCGTTGTGGTGAAGAAGGAGCTGAGTCGAAAGGCAAAACTCTCGATTTACCTCAGTCAACGTTCTGCCCTCATCTGTGGTCATGACTCTGGGTCATGACCGAAAGGACAAGATCATAGATACAAGTGGCCGAAATGGGTTTCCTCTGCAGGGAGGCTGGGTGCTCCCTTAGAGACAGGGTGAGGAGCTCAGTCACACTGGAGGAGCTCGGAGAAGAGCCGCTGCTCCTTCACGTGGAGCTGGTGAGGCTCAGGCATCTGCTCAGGATGCCTCCTCCTCTTTAGTGATGTGTTCTGGGCATGTCCCACCGGGAGGAGGTCCCGGGGAGGACTCAGGACACGCTGGAGGGACTATGTCTCTCTGACCTTGGGGTCCAGAATTTTTCACCAGAACAAACACAAATGAATCAATCAAACTTTGAGTAAGATAAACGTCGTGGAGCCTCATAGACGCTGATATGTCCAGTTTTAAATGTACGTGAAGAGTCCAGCAGAGAGAAGAGTGAGTCAAACGACACACTTCCTCTCACTCTTCATTCACTTTTCATACGACTCTCTCCATCCTCCAGACCAGACATGAAATATGAATAAAACTGAAACCAAACTGTCAACTCCAACTTCCATCTGTGCTCAAAGAAACGAGCGACGGAACACAACTGTGAAAGAGAGGAGGACAGGAGGAGAGGAGAGAGAGAGAGGAGGAGAGAGGAGGAGAGGGAGGAGAGAGGAGGAGGGGAGGGAGAGAGGAGGAGAGAGAGAGGAGGAGAGGGAGGAGAGAGGATGAGAGGAGGAAGGAAAGAGGAGGGGAGAGAGAGAGGAGGAGAGGGGAGGAGGAGGGAGAGAGGAGGAGAGGGAGGAGGAGAAGAGGAGAGGAGGAGAGGGAGGAGGAGGACAGGAGGAGAGGAGGAGAGGGAGGAGAGAGGAGGGAGAGAGGAGGAGAGAGAGAGAGAGGAGAGGGAGGGAGGAGAGAGGATGAGGAGGAGGAAGGAATGAGGAGGAGAGAGAGGAGAGGGAGGAGGAGAGAGATGAGGTGAGGATGGAGGGGAGAGCAGGATAGAGAGGAGGAGGGGGAGAGAAGGGATAAAGGAGGAGGGGAAGAGGGAGGAGGAGGAGAGAGGAGGAGGACAGAGGAGGAAGAAGGGAGGGAGGGAGAGGAGGAGGAGAGGAGGGGGGAGGAGGAGGGAGAGAGAGAGGAGAGAGATCAAGCAGGAGGGAAGAGGGAGGGAGAGAGAGATACGGGAAGGTGAGGGAGAAGAGAGACAAGGGAGAAACTGAAAGAATTGAGGGAGGGGAAGAAGAGTGAATTGAGGGAGAAAGGGAGAAGGAGGAGGCAGAGATACGGGAGGAGAAAGAGAAACACGAGGGGGAGGGGCCGAGCTTTTGTACAAACAGGATTCAGAGATTTTATCCGAGCTCATGTCACGGGCCAACGCACCACCAGCGTCTGAGCATGACATCATCTGAGAGCAACCGTGACTCACACACCAGGAATCTGCAGTTTGGACCTGAGTCCTGGTTTAGTCCTGGTTTAGTCCTGGTTAAGTCCTGGTTCAGTTCTTGTTTAGTCCTGGTTTAGTTCTTGTTTAGTCCAGGTTTAGTCCAGGTTTAGTCCTGGTTTAGATGTGGTTTAGTCCTGGTTTAGTCCTGGTTTAGATGTGGTTTAGTCCTGGTTTAGTCCTGGTTTAGTCCTGGTTTAGTCCTGGTTTAGTCCTGGTTTAGTCCTGGTTTAGATGTGGTTTAGTCCTGGTTTAGTCCTGGTTTAGTCCTGGTTTAGTCCTGGTTTAATCCTGGTTTAATCCTGGTTTAATCCTGGTTAATCCAGGTTTAGTCCAGGTTTAGTCCTGGTTTAGTCCTGGTTTAGTACTGGTTTAATCCTGGTTTAGTCCTGGTTTAGTCCTGGTTTAGATGTGGTTTAGTCCTGGTTTAGTCCTGGTTTAGTCCTGGTTTAGTCCTGGTTTAGTCCTGGTTTAGGCCTGGTTTAGTCCTGGTTTAGTCCCGGTTTAGTCCCGGTTTAGTCCCGGTTTAGTCCCGGTTTAGTCCCGGTTTAGTCCCGGTTTAGTCCTGGTTTAGTCCTGGTTTGGTGCTTACTTGTTTTTCTGTAATAATCTCTTACATGAGTCTGTTCTGTAGTTGCAGGTGGAGTTTTCTCAGGTCTGTGGCAAAAAGCAGCTTTAATCTGAGTTTTTACAAACAAATAATCCACTTTTAATTATGCCCGTCACTTTAATCACTGCATCGATTTGTCGTTCAGTTTTTGGAAGCTGGAACCAGATATTTTGGGTTTCAGAATGAATCGTATGTACAGTTTATTTGTAAAAATGTGGAGATTCAGGATAGTTTTGTTTTAATACAATAAACGCTCATAAGAATCCACTTTGTGTCACATGGGACTTTAAATAAAAGATCAAACCGTAGAGAGTTTGAGTCGTCTGCAGTTGCCCAGAGTCTGAACACGGCCCTTTAGACCAAAACCAACAGAGAGTCCCCCAAACACAGAGAGGACGAGCCCCCAGAGCCCAAAAACAGAGAGGACGAGCCCCAAAGTCCAAACACAGAGAGGACGAGCCCCCAGAGCCCAAACACAGAGAGGACGAGGCCCCCAAAAGCCCAAAACACAGAGAGGACGAGCCCCCCAAAGCCCAAACACAGAGAGAGACGAGGCCCCAAAGCCCAAACACAGAGAGGACGAGCCCCCAAAGCCCAAACACAGAGAGGACGAGGCCCCAAAGCCCAAACACAGAGAGGAGGACGAGGCCCCAGAGCCAAACACAGAGAGGACGAGCCCCCCAAAGTCCAAACACACAGAGAGGACGAGCCCCCAAAGTTCAAAAAACAGAGAGGACGGGCCCCCAAAGCCCAAACACAGAGAGGACGAGGCCCCCAGAGCCAAACACAGAGAGGACGAGCCCCCAAAGTCCAAACACAGAGAGGACGAGCCCCCAGAGCCCAAACACAGAGAGGACGAGCCCCCAAAGCCCAAACACAGAGAGGACGAGGCCCCAGAGCCCAAACACAGAGAGGACGAGCCCCCAAAGCCCAAACACAGAGAGGACGAGGCCCCAAAGCCCAAACACAGAGAGGACGAGGCCCCAGAGCCAAACACAGAGAGGACGAGCCCCCAAAGTCCAAACACAGAGAGGACGAGCCCCCAAAGTTCAAAAACAGAGAGGACGGGCCCCCAAGCCCCAAACACAGAGAGGACGAGGCCCCAGAGCCAAACACAGAGAGGACGAGCCCCCAAAGTCCAAACACAGAGAGGACGAGCCCCCAGAGCCCAAACACAGAGAGGACGAGCCCCAAAAGCCCAAACACAGAGAGAGGACGAGGCCCCAGAGCCCAAACACAGAGAGGACGAGGCCCCAAAGCCCAAACACAGAGAGGACGAGGCCCCAGAGCCCAAACACAGAGAGGACGACGCCCCCCCAGAGCCAAACACAGAGAGGATGAGGCCCCAAAGTCCAAACACAGAGGACGGGCCCCCCTAAGCCCACCTCTCCCTCCGGCTCCACGGCTCCAGGACTTCCTCGGGCCCTTCACATCAAACACGTCCCATTGTCTCCGTCACGTTTTTTTCCTCAAAGAAAACCTGGGATTTCTGGGAAGACGAACGTAATGTGATGATCTCATTTCCTGTTAGCTCTGTGTGATCTGAGATTCTGTGGGCTCAGCGTTGTTCCCTCATAAACAATCGGACAAACAGCGAGGGGCCAAAGACTCTCAGGATCCCGGGAACGCTCACATGTTACTCCGATCAGTCGCAGAGGAGCGCGTTTTCTTTGGAGGAGCTGCCGTAGATTGTGTGTTTTTATATTCCGGCTCTCGCTGTGACTTGACCTCCTCTGTCCAGCATCACAAACAGACTCACTCCGGACGCAGCAAAGCACCATGGGAAAATGAGGGTTTTGTTTTTAAAGGCCCTGAGTTTTACTGTCTTAAAAAAACTGAATAGAACATTTTAAACGGTTTGCAGTGGTCCAAAGATATGCATTCTGAACGTCCTAAGTATTCACCAGGATGAGTTTATAAGCACTTTTTAGAGACTAGAGTTTTGCTGTTAAGGTAAAGCTAACAACAAGTAGCATTTTAGCACAAACTTCTTGATTATCGGGCCGTAAAATGCTTTATAATTAGATCCATTAATTAGACTTTTAGATTTTGACTCATTTTACTCAAATACATGGGGAAAAAATCACTTTACTGTTGCGTTTCACCTGTTTTTATAATAAAATGTTGTCTGTATTAAACATTATTGACCAGTTGAATGTCGTGGTGTCATCTGAAGCCCAGAAATAGTCTCCGGGTTTGATTTTCAGTCTAAAACCTGCACAAAAAGGCCAGTCTCCTGAAGGTACCGAGTCGAACACTAACTCGAGACCCTCAGGCAGGTCAGAGCAACATTCTCACACATCCTCAGGACTCAGACAAATGTAACGTCGTGTGTAAATCTCCAGGTGAGTGTGAACGATATCGAGTTTAGTCCAGAGTCAGCGGGTCCAGTCCGGAGTGAGACGTCACCCACAGAGTCCAGCTCCAGTCACATGACGCTCGCCGACGCTGGAGCAGGTGCAGGGTCAATCCGGAGCCGTATCATAGCAACCAAAGAGCCAATCAGGAGCGAGGTTGTTGAAGGTAACGCCCCCTCCCGCCTGCACCGCTGGTTTGGCAGAGGGCGGCCGCTACACTGTCAATCAAAACCCTATTAATGTTCATATCTTGATTTACGGACATCGTTTTCAGTTCAGTAAAATGGTATTTCTATGGCACAGGGGTCACGACCTTTAACCCCCAAAGAGCCATTTGGGCCCAGTTTCCACATAGTTTTTGATCTAAAATGAAGGTAACACTGTATATATTGTTTTTTTTTTCTTCTTTTACACTTTTTACAAACATCTACGGTGTTCCTTATGAAAATATCTGCATAAATTTTTATTTCACCTGGTTTATGGGACTTCTCCTGACCCTCTGCTCAGCGTCTGTCGGGGCTGAACTTTCATGTTTCCTCAGGTCTGTCTCTGTCGTGAGGCTGATGTTTAACGTAGTTCATGGTGGAGAAGAGCTGCTCACAGACGTCTGTGGATCTGAACATCCGCACGACTCAACAAGCAGATGTCTTCATGTTCGTGTAGGCGCCGGGGAAGGTCTCCATTTTTTTGGCAAGTAAACTGACCCAAGCGATAAAAAATAATGTTATCTTAATATTTCAAGATCTCAATAATGTCCAATTTGAACTACAATAAAAAAGAACCAACACAATGTGAGGATTTGGGTTTTTTGTGTGTTCTGTGCTGTCTTCTCCTCCACCTTTCTGTGTTTGAGCCTGGAGCTGGGCGGAGACTCTGGCACCACCTCCACACACCTGCTTCTGATCAAGTAACCAACCCTCCACCTGTGAGTAGTAAAGGACTGAGGACCCGCCAGATCGTCTCGTCACCTTCCAGTATTTTCTTGTCATCTCCCAGTATTTCCCGGCTCGTCCTTCGTGTCATGTTCTAGTTTACTCGTCCGTGTATCCACCTTGGAGCCACTCTGCACCTCCACCTCCGACCCAGCTCTCCACGACCGGTCCAAACCCCCCAGCCTCTGACCCTGTGACCCACGACCTGCTCCACCTACCTTCAGTCACATCCCTGTATCTGCTCTGTTCAAACTTTACCCGAGTCTGTGTCTCTGGTCCCTCCGTCCGTCTGCACGACACACAAATAAAATGCACTTTAATTAAATATTTATAATTTATTTTCCCAGAGACGCGTGGGGCTGTCCAAAGTGCTCCATGTAAAAGTCGACAAACACAGACATACAGACGATACGATACATGAAGAGTGAAATAAAAACCCCAGGATCATGTAGAGCAGGGGCCACATAACTTTTCTCGTCTCTGATGGGGGCCGGGGTCAGTTTGTAACAGAAAAAAGCGACGATTGCAGGAGCCTCAACGTAAAAATGTATTGTTTTCCAGAAAGCCACACATAATCAAATAACCCTTTCTGGATTCTTCACAGAACAAAAGTCAGTAAATAAATAATAACACTATTAATGAAATAAATAATAACCAAATGACCCTCAATAATCGTTTGTCCACTTCAGGTTAAACGCCCTGCATCCTGAATCAATTTTTCTCTTACCTTTTCTCCATGACTCCGTTCTCTTTGAGAGGGGCGGGTTTAGGATTTTTTTCTGGGGGTTGCCAGATTGGGGCACAGACGCAGAAGGTGGAACAGAATGTCACGTTTTATGTGAGGCAATCGAGGGGGTTAATAAATTGGGATAATATTATAAAATACGTGTTGTGTGTAATAAGTGTTGCAACGACGCCCCAAATCTAGTTTGGGGACTAAGACCCAAGTATCAGGCACCAGGTGTGAGCAGATCGAGGTGAGAGGCAGGTTCCACTTCATTTACATCATGTTTATTGTTCATATTAAAAAGAAACAGTGATTGATTCATTAACGATGTCGACAATGGATCAAATCTGAGTTTGTCCAGATACTAATTCAGCTCAAACCCACTGCCTCTCAGACCATGTACTGGGCCAAATCCAACTCGACGCACAGAGCTCAGGTCCACAGAGCTCAGGTCCACACAGAGCTCAGGTCCGCACAGAGCTCAGGTCCACAGAGCTCAGGTCCACACAGAGCTCAGGTCCACACAGAGCTCAGGTCCACAGAGCTCAGGTCCGCACAGAGCTCAGGTCCACAGAGCTCAGGTCCGACAGAGCTCAGGTCCACACAGAGCTCAGGTCCACACAGAGCTCAGGTCCACACAGAGCTCAGGTCCACAGAGCTCAGGTCCACAGAGCTCAGGTCCACACAGAGCTCAGGTCCACACAGAGCTCAGGTCCGCACAGAGCTCAGGTCCACAGAGCTCAGGTCCGCACAGAGCTCAGGTCCACACAGAGCTCAGGTCCGCACAGAGCTCAGGTCCGCACAGAGCTCAGGTCCACAGAGCTCAGGTCCACACAGAGCTCAGGTCCACACAGAGCTCAGGTCCGCACAGAGCTCAGGTCCACAGAGCTCAGGTCCGCACAGAGCTCAGGTCCACAGAGCTCAGGTCCAGGTTTACGCAGCTCACTGTCTGGAGTTTGAAATGTGTAATGGACCTGGTCCAGCGAGTACAGCCGAGCAGCGGGACGACAAGGGACAGATGTGTAAGAATTTGTGAATTTTCTGAGTGAAGAGGCCACACGGGGCGTTACCTGTCACTGCAGATGAAGCACACGCGACGCCACTTGGCTCAAGGTGCAAAGTTACGGCCAAGCAGAGAAGCTACATGAAACATGGACTTTAGTTTGGACAATTTTATGAATGAGCAGGAGTAATTAATCTTCATTACCTGTTGCCAAAGACGAGGAGCATGAGAACGCGCTGTGACGTTCTGTGTGTTGCTCAAGTGAAGCGGTCCGAGCTGCAGTCAGACGGCAGCACTAAAAGAGGATGATTTAGGAATTTGGATATTTTCATGAATGAAGAGTAATGAGTTAGGACTTTACCTGGGCCTGGAGGACAGAGCTGCTCCACAGGGACCTGGACTTGTGTGTGGGCAAAAGGGGCAACGAGAAAAGGAGCGTTTATATAGTCCACCAGAACACACCGTGGGAAACCAGGTGAGAACCTGCAGCTCAGGCCTCAACAGCTCTGACCACACATGTGTTTATGAAACAGTTACTAATAGTTAATAATGAAAATAGTTCATAACTAAAGGACATTTTATTGCAAAAGTCCAACTTTATTATCAAATACAAACACACATATATGAAAAAAAAAATCAAAATGTTCTCTGGAATTGTTCAGGGGGCCGGAGTAAATGTGGAGGCGGGCCGTATCCAGCCCACGGGCCGTAGTTTGGGGACCACTGAGGTAGAGGATTAATCTGAACATTTAAGATCAAAATGACGAGTCTGACGGCAGCAGAGAGAGAGACGGTTTATCAAAAGACAAAAAAGAAACTAAAAAACAAACAAGAAAAACAACAAACAAACAAACAAAAACAAAATCAAAATAACTTAAAAAAAACAAAAACAAAACACAACTCAAAGTAATAAAAAAAAAAAAAAAAAAAAAAAAAAGAACTCAAAAAAACAAAAAGAACCAAACTCAAAATAACAAAAAAACTCAAAATAACTTCAGAAAAAAAAAAATAAAAATCTCAAAATAACAAAAAAAAAAATGAACTGAAAATAATAATAATAATAATAATAATAATTTGTCTGCTCCTCCATCTACTCCTCTCTGTCTGCTCCTCTCCTCTCTGTCTCCTCCTCTCCTCTCTGTCCTCCTCTCTCTGTCTCTCCTCTCTGTCTGCTCCTCCCTCTCTGTCTGCTCCTCTCCTCTCTGTCTCTCCTCCTCTCTGTCTCTCCTCTTCTCTGTCTCCTCCTCTCCTGTCTGCTCCTCTCCTCTCTTCTCTCCTCCTCCTCCTCTCTGTCTGTCTCCTCTCTCTCTGTCTCCTCTTCTCTGTCTCCTCCTCTCTGTCTGCTCCTCTCCTCTCTGTCTCCTCCTCTCTGTCTCCTCTTCTCTGTCTCCTCCTCTCTGTCTGCTCCTCTCCTCTCTGTCTCCTCCTCTCTGTCTCCTCTTCTCTGTCTCCTCCTCTGTGTCTCTCTCCTCTCTCTCTGTCTCCTCTCCTCTCTGTCCTCCTCTCCTCTCTGTCTCCTCTCTCTGTCTCCTCTTCTCTGTCTCCCTCTGTCTCTCCTCTCTGTCTCTCTGTCTCCTTCCTCCTCTCTGTCTCCTCCTCTCTCTCTCCTCTCTGTCTCTCTCTCTCTGTCTCCTTCTCTCTCTCTCTCTCTTCTTCTCCTCTCTGTCTCCTCCTCTCTGCCTCCTTCTCTCCTCTCTGTCTCCTCCTCCTCTCTGTCTCCTCCTCTCTGCCTCCTTCTCTCCTCTCTGTCTCCTCCTCTCTGTCTGCTCTCTCCTCTCTCTGTCTCCTCCTCTCTGTCTCCTCCTCTCAGTCTCCTCCTCTCAGTCTCCTCCTCTCTGTCTCCTCCTCTCCTCTCTGTCTGCTCCTCTCTGTCTGCTCCTCTCTGTCTCCTCCTCTATGTCTCCTCCTCTCTGTCTCCTCCTCTCTGCCTCCTCCTCTCCTCTCTGTCTCCTCCTCTGAGTCTCCTCCTCTCTGTCTGCTCCTCTCTGTCTCCTCCTCTCTGTCTCCTCCTCTCTGTCTGCTCCTCTCTGTCTCCTCCTCGCTGTCTCCTCCTCTGAGTCTCCTCCTCTCTGCCTCCTTCTCTCCTCTCTGTCTCCTCCTCTCTGCCTCCTCCTCTCCTCTCTGTCTCCTCCTCTGTCAGTCTTGAGGCTTCAGTCCGTCTTGACCCCCTCCTCACACCTCCTCTCTCGTTTATCTTCCACCTTTAACACGTCTACGGAGGAGGTCCTGGTCTGACACCTGAGACAGAACCTCCACGCTGCGCCTCCTCGAGCCACCTCCTCTTCAACTTCATCTTCAGATCATCCAGACAGAACTATTTTCATGTCATAAATAGTTGTGGCGTGGTCCTCGCTCCTGAAGTTTCATGAGTTTTATTTTCTTCGTGTTGTTGCTCAGTTGCTGCTGTGGCTGAAACTTCCAGAGTCCTTCCACCTTCTTCCTTCAGATCCCATAAACAGGTCGACACGACACGGCCGAGAGCTGCTGAACATCTGCAGATCCACGTGCTGAAGTGTCCGAGCTCCCGTCCTGTAATGTCCTTAGCAGCTCGCTCCTGAACTCTGGACCTCACACTTCAATGTTGCATCAGGGATTGAGTTTTATTTCTTTTCCCGTTTGAAAACGCTGAGTCGCAGCTAAAACAACAGCGTTTGTCCAAAACATGGAATATTTGAATGAAAATGGAGCAGATCTCCGAGTGAACGCCGCCATCCTCGGAACGTTCAAAACCGTGAGAAACAGAAAAAAACACAAACTGAAGATCCTCTGCCTGAGCTTCTGTCGCTCTGTCGGTAAAATCTCTGACATCTGTGGGTCATTTTGGTATAATTTACACATTTACATCAAAATCTAAAAAGAGCAGTGAACCTCACACCTGCAGGATGTGATATGTTCTTCATGTTTTGGGCCCAGACACAGAGAGAACATGCAAACTCCACACAGACACAGACAGAACATGCAAACTCCACACAGACACAGGGAGAACATGCGAACTCCACAGACGCAAACTCCACAGAGACACAGAGAGAACATGCAAACGCCACACAGACAAACACAGGGAGAACATGCAAACTCCACACAGACACGGGGAGAACATGCAAACTCCACACAGACACAGGGAGAACATGCAAACTCCACACAGACAAACACACAGGGAGAACATGCAAACTCCACACAGACACAGACAGAACATGCAACCTCCACACAGACACAGGGAGAAACATGCAAACTCCACAGACACGGGGGGAGAACATGCAAACTCCACACAGACACAGACAGAACTGCAACCTCCACACAGACACGGGAGAAGGAGAACATGCAAACTCCACACAGACACAAGGAGAACATGCAAACTCCACACAGACACAGGGAGAACATGCAAACTCCACACAGACACAGGGAGAACATGCAAACTCCACACAGACACAGACAGAACATGCAACCTCCACACAGACACAGGGAGAACATGCAAACTCCACACAGACACAGAGAGAACATGCAAACTCCACAGACACAGAGAGAACATGCAAACTCCACACACACAGACACGGGGAGAACATGCAAACTCCACACAGACACAGAGAGAACATGCAAACTCCACACAGACACAGGGGGAACATGCAAACTCCACACAGACACAGGGAGAACATGCAAACTCCACACAGACACAGAGAGAACATGCAAACTCCACACAGACACAGACAGAACATGCAAACTCCACACAGACACAGACAGAACATGCAACCTCCACACAGACACAGGGAGAACATGCAAACTCCACACAGACACGGGGAGAACATGCAAACTCCACACAGACACAGACAGAACATGCAACCTCCACACAGACACGGGGAGAACATGCAAACTCCACACAGACACAGACAGAACATGCAACCTCCACACAGACACAGGGAGAACAAGCAAACTCCACAGAAACACAGGGAGAACATGCAAACTCCACACAGACACAGGGAGAACAAGCAAACTCCACAGAAACACAGGGAGAACATGCAAACTCCACACAGAAAGGCCCAGGAGTCGAACCAGGAACCGTCCTGCTGTGAGGCATGAGTGCTCGCCCCTCAGCCTGTAGTGGCAGACAACCTCACTGAAAAGTTACACACTGCACCTTTAACCTCCACAAGCAGCATTGCTTTCCATGGTCACCCCTCCTCTCTGCTCCTCTCTGTCTGCTCCTCTCTGCTCCTCTCTGTCTGCTCCTCTTCTCTCTGTCTGCTCCTCTCTGTCTGCTCCTCTTCTAGTTCAGGCTGTGGGATCTTTTTCTCACTGTGACTTTGATGGAAATTGATCTTGGCTCAAGTTTGAAAGGATTTCTGCACAAAGACATCATCTGTGCACGTGCAGTGTCCCAGAGTGTGAGAACCAGGACTAAACCTGGACTAAACTGGACTAAACCTGGACTAAACCTGGACTAAACCTGGACTAAACCAGGACTAAACCAGGACTAAACCAGGTCTGAACCAGGACTAAACCAGGTCTGAACCAGGACTAAACCAGGACTAAACCAGGACTAAACCAGGACTAAACCAGGACTAAACCTGGACTAAACCTGGACTAAACCAGGTCTGAACCAGGACTAAACCAGGTCTAAACCAGGACTAAACCAGGTCTGAACCAGGACTAAACCTGGACTAAACCAGGACTAAACCTGGACTAAACCGGGACTAAACCTGGACTAAACCTGGACTAAACCTGGACTAAACTAGGTCTGAACCAGGACTGAACCAGGTCTGAACCAGGACTAAACCAGGACTAAACCTGGACTAAACCAGGTCTGAACCAGGACTAAACCAGGACTAAACCTGGACTAAACCAGGACTAAACCAGGACTAAACCTGGACTAAACCATGTCTGAACCAGGACTAAACCAGGTCTGAACCAGGACTAAACTAGGACTAAACCAGGACTGAACCAGGACGTGATGAGACATTCATGACTCAGCTCTTTTTCCACATCGTGATTGGTTAGAACCAGATCTAATTTTTAAAAAGAACTGACTCATTTCCTGTCAGATTTTTTAATGTTTTATTCACATTATGCATCATTTCCTTGAGTAAACAGACTCAGTCTCAGTTTGAAACATTTTAAACAAATGTCTCGGTCTGTGATTAGTTTGTAGATAAAGTTCATTCTCACTTTGGCCTCTATCATATAAATAAATAGTAAAAGAGCCGGTCCTTTGAACGACTCTTTGAAATGAATGAACTAAACCTTCAGATCCCATAAAAGAGTCGCAAGGACATAACTAACCGAAGTTCTCAAGAGTTCACTTACGGCTCCATCGACTCTGGCTCCAATTCACTTTCTATAGAAAAACTGTGTCCTCTCTCTCTGTACCTGCTACTGTCAGACTCTCATTTGGGTCTTAAATGTTTGCATTAACCCTCTACATGATCGTGGAGTTCATTTTTTAATTTTTAAAATTTTACATTAAAAAAAAATTTTTTTTTTAGATATTTTGAGGTTCTTTCTTTTTTTTTCTTTTTTTTTTAAAGTTAATTATTATTATTTTTTTGCTATTTTGAGTTTTTTGGAATTTTAATTTTTTTTAATTTTTTTTTTTAATTTTAAGTTTTTTTTTTTTTCATTATTTAAAGTTAGATTTTATTTTTTTTTGAATTTTTATTCTTTTAACATTATTTTGAGGGTTTTCTTGTTATTATAAGTTTGGTTTTTCTGTTATTTTGAGTTTATTTTTTATTTCTTTAGTTATCTTGAGTGTTTTTTTTATTTTTACTTTTTTTTATTTTGTTTAATTATTTTGAATTTATTTTTATTTATTATTTTTTTTGTTATTTGGAGTTTAAATTTTTGTCTTTTGAAAAACTGTCTCCTCTCTCTGAACCTGCTGCTGTCAGACTCATCATTTGGGTCTTAAATGTTTGCATTAACCCTCTACATGATCGTGGAGTTCATTTTTTTAATTTTTAAAATTTTACATTAAAAAAAATTTTTTTTTTAGATATTTTGAGGTTCTTTTTTTTTTTTTTTTTTCTTTTTTTTAAAGTTAATTATTATTATTTTTTGCTATTTGAGTTTTTTTTTTGGAATTTTAATTTTTTTTAATTTTTTTTTTTAATTTTAAGTTTTTTTTTTCATTATTTAAAGTTAGATTTTTATTTTTTTTTTGAATTTTTATTCTTTTAACATTATTTTGAGGGTTTTCTTGTTATTATAAGTTTGGTTTTTCTGTTATTTTGAGTTTATTTTTTATTTCTTTAGTTATCTTGAGTGTTTTTTTTTATTTTTACTTTTTTTAATTTTGTTTAATTATTTTGAATTTATTTTTATTTATTATTTTTTTTGTTATTTGGAGTTTAATTTTTGTCTTTTGAAAAAACTGTCTCCTCTCTCTGAACCTGCTGCTGTCAGACTCATCATTTGGGTCTTAAATGTTTGTATTAACCCTCTAAATGATCATGGGGTTAATTAAAAAAAAAAGTTATTTATTTATTTATTTTTTTTTTTAGATATTTTGAGGTGTTGTTTTGTTTTGCTGTTTTTTTAAGTTTATTATTATTATAAATAGTTTTTATTTCACTATTGTGTCTGTAAATCAACATATGAACATTAATAACAGACAAATCAGGTCCTTCTTTCCCCGAGGTCGCTCCTGCTAGCGTTAGCAACAGGTTTGATTGACAGCGTTGCTAAGCGCCTGCACCGCTGGTTTAGCAGGTGGACGGAGCGTTACCTTCAACAGCCTCGCTCCTGACTGGCTCTTCGGTTGCTATGATACTCGCAGTTGAACTTTCAAATATAGAATACGGCTCCAGATTCGCCGCTGTGACCGTTCTACCTCGATGAGCGTCGTTTGATTGGAGCTGAACGCTGTGGGTCCACTTCTTTGTACAGTCTCTAATCAGGACTAAATCAGGTATAACACAATAGTAACAGTAGAAATTGGAGAACTATAAGGAAACAACTGCACGAGACGATCCCAGACGGCTGCTTCTGCGTCATGGTGCACTGGAAATAAAGCTTTGTGCTCTCCAGAAGCCTCCATTTGACCTGTTGTCCTGGAGAAAAGAAACAAAGGTGAAAATATATCAGAAAGTGAATCCTTTTGGACGGCAGAGGAGAGTCTGAGTCACCGGGCCGTCCCTGTCTGCGCTGATCTGAGGAAAGAACCGGAGCTTTTATGGGACTTCCTCTGGTTTCATTGGGCTCCACACATCGACAGATCTGGACCTTTGAGGTATTTATGGAGCTGCATTTGACACATCACAGCCAGGATTTTTCCAAAGTTTAATCTCATCCAGAGTGGACATCCGGAGTCCCGCCCGGAGTGTGTGTCAGGTCCATGGAGGCTGAACAGTTAGCTGGTCTTATGCTCGTCTTTGTCTGGGACTTTCTGTGTGGAGTTTGCATGTTCTTCCTGTGTCTCGGTTGGTTTCCTTTGGGGCGCTCCGGTTTCCCCCAGCAAAATGTATAAATAGTATGAATGTGGTGTGTGTGAGAGTTTGGGTGGATAGGACGAGCCGACGGATTATTATTATTATTATTATTATTAACCCAAAACTTGCGCAACAGGTCAAACCCTCCACCTGAGGTACTCCTGAGCAAGACTAGACCAAGATCTGGAGATGGTCCCACTGCTCCTGACAGGTTTAACCCAGAGACACTGAAGGACGGGTCAAATGCCGGTTTAACCCTCAGACCATAGACCACATGTGTCAAACTCAAGGTCCACGGGCCAAACGTGGCCCTCCACATCATTTTATGTGGCCCTCGACAGGGTAAATTAAAAGGTATGATGGTCTTAAAATGTCATTTTATCAGGAGATACACAGTTACACAGGCAAATTTATACATCTAGGCAAATGCATGTACAATATTTGTAACTTGAATAAGTAATAAATACAAAAACAGTTATTAACAAGTTTAAAAAGTAGTTTTACATTTGGCCCTTTGAGCAGCCATTTTGCGATAGTGGCCCTCGGTGAAAATGTGTTTGACGCCCCGGCCACAGACTGTGTAAAGAAGTGACTGAGTGAATATCGCGTCACCCACAGCGTTCAGCTCCAAATGAAGCTCATCGAGGCCAGAGCAGGTAATTCTGAGTATCATAGCAACCAAAGAGCCAATCAGGAGTGAGGTTATTGAAGGTAACACCCCTTCCCGTCCACACCGCTGGTTTAGCAGGGAGCGGGCGCTTAGCAACACTGTCAATCAAACCTGTTGCTAATGCTAGCGACCTCGGGGAAAGAAGGACCTGATTTGTCTGTTATTAAAGTTCTTATCTTGATTTACAAACTGTTTTGGCATTATTTATTCATTCTTTACTTATTCTTTATCTAAATCTTTACTTGAATTGTTATCGATCTCTTTGAGCGAACCTTCGTGATATTATCTGTTATTACACATGTTACGAGTTTATCTCTCGTCTGTTTGCCTCAGAGACGATGTGTCCTGGGCCTCGATGCACTTACATTACACTAAACTACTACGATTGTTTAAATGACATAAATACACTTTATGCATGTTCTTTTGTAGCTGAGGGTGAGACGACACTAAAGAGGCAACAGATCTTTGACGATTGTGCGCAACTGATTCAATAAATCTGACTTTTTGATGCAAGACGCCCATGATCACTTCCTGTTTAGCACACAGCGGCTAGCAGGTTAGCTACGTCCGTTTATATTCAGTCTATGGTTTAACGCAGAGACACTGAAGGTTGGGTCAGATTCTAGGAGTGAATTTCCAACAGGAACCAAAAAAACAGAACTTTAACCATTATTGATTTAGGTGAAAATGATTATTTAGCCGTGTAACACAAACTTAACTAACTACCTATAATTAAAAACAAAAAGTGTAAGATTAAGTGCAGCATACACACCAGGGATATTTGTAAATTGTTCAATAGGAGAAATAGTGCTACTTTACAAGGAAAAACACGTCTTTTGGGTCAAAATGTGCAGCAAAATGTGTATGTGAAATATATAATGATGTTTCCAATGACAAAAATCCAAGGCAAAACATCAAAAAGCCGATTTTTGTGCATAGAAACCAACTAGAATGGAGTGGAAATGAAGCTATGCTCGCAGAGTGGATCCGCAGCCAGCCCCGCTCTAGTGTGGTCTCAAAACCCAAATTTCACTCTTGAAGAACAATGGACTCTTGGCAAAGCCTGTCCAATAGAAGAAGAACAAGATGATTAAAAGCTCATAAAGATCGATTTTGCACAATATGGCCCCTCACTCAAAATGATTGGGCCAAAACTACAACTCCCATTTCCCAGACGTCCCAGTGAAAGCCTCCAGACCCCACAGCTCTGCACTGTGGGGTCTGGACAAGAAAGACTCAGATAAACTGCATAAGTCACACCTCAGCGTCCAAACTCAACAAAGACCTGTCTGTGCACATGAAATACAGCGAGTTACACATGAAATACAGCGACTTTAATGGACCACGTCTGCACTGTGTCTTCTACTATCAGTGACTTTCATTATTTAGTTACACCCAACGCACTGCAACTGTTATGAAAACACCAACATGTGACTTTTGTCCCACCAGCCGATGTAAAACTGATCATTCACTGTGAGAAATCAAACTTCTTTAGCATTAGCAGCTGTTTTATAACCTGATTTGATCTGTTCTACTGCTCACAGGGACGGCAGACTGTGTCCTCTGCTGGAACATGTGCTGCTGTTACACCTTTGTGAAATTGCAAAGTATCCAAAAGTATGACATAGA
Organism: Periophthalmus modestus; assembly: GCA_019594935.1. Lineage (NCBI taxonomy): Eukaryota > Metazoa > Chordata > Actinopteri > Gobiiformes > Gobiidae > Periophthalmus > Periophthalmus modestus. Next base: position 229,079 of record JAIEZT010000042.1, on the reverse strand, counting down.
CAAGGCGATGGACTGGTTTAAAGGTGCACTGTGTAACTTGTCTGCTTGTCTCCATGGAGATGTTGATGCTTTGCTTGGATTTTCACACAGTATGGCATTAAACCTCGTTCTTTATGCTCAGAATGACCTTGGAAAACATCAGTTCTTGCCATGAGTGCAGTCACCTCTCCACAGCGCTGACCTGTAACTTGGTCTGGTGGGATCGCCTGCTGTTCTCAGTGGAGATGAGGTTTAATGCCATACTGTGGAAAATCTACATTAGAGATGAGCAGGTGGCAAACTCTACACCAGAATATGCAAATAATCCACCTTTAAATACCAGAAACATCCTCATTAAAACATGGGTAATTAGACTGGCCCTGTGGTATTCTCCCACACCACCACTAGATGGTGTCTGCTGACAGTGTGCCAGCTTTGGTCTGACAGAAGAAGAGCAGAGAGCACAGGTGAGTCTGAACACAGGTGAGTCTGAACACAGGTGAGACTGAACACAGGTGAGTCTGAACACAGGTGAGTCTGAACACAGGTGAGTCTGAACACAGGTGAGTCTGAACACAGGTGAGACTGAACACAGGTGAGTCTGAACACAGGTGAGTCTGAACACAGGTGAGTCTGAACACAGGTGAGTCTGAACACAGGTGAGTCTGAACACAGGTGAGACTGAACACAGGTGAGACTGAACACAGGTGAGACTGAACACAGGTGAGACTGAACACAGGTGAGACTGAACACAGGTGAGTCTGAACACAGGTGAGGTGAGGGGGAAAAGGTTTCACATCGACATAAACTTACAGATACAGACAGTTCATACTTTTGTTTCTTGTTCATACCTCAGCTCCCTGCACAAACCATAGGTCCCCGTTCATACCTTAGGTCCTCGTACATACCTTAGTTTTTTTGGTATACCTTAGTCCCCTGTTCATACCTTAGGTCCATGTACATACCTTAGTTTTTTTGGTATACTTTAGTCCCCTGTTCATACCTTAGGTCCCTGTACATACCTTAGTTTTTTTGGTATACTTTAGTCCCCTGTTCATACCTTAGGTCCCTGCACATACCTTAGGTCTCTGCTCATATCTTAGTTCCATGTGCACGCCTTAGTTCCCTGTTCATACCTTAGTTCTTTGGTATAGCTTAGTTCCTTGTTTCATACTTTAGTTCCCTGCTCATACCTTAGATCTCTGTTCATACATTAGTCCCCTGCACATACATTAGTCCCCTGCACATACATTAGTCCCTTGCACATACATTAGTGCCCTGCACATACATTAGTCCCTTGCACATACATTAGTCCCCTGCACATACATTAGTCCCCTGCACATACATTAGTCCCCTGCACATACATTAGTCCCCTGCACATACATTAGTCCCCTGCACATACATTAGTCCCCTGCACATACCTGGAACACACCTTGATGACACTGGAGTCTTCACTCTTCATAATTCTTCACTCTTTCAACACGAGCTCACGTGAGATTACACAAGCTCACGTGAGATTACACGAGCTCACGTGAGATTACACGAGCTCACGTGAGATTACACGAGCTCACGTGAGATTACACGAGCTCACGTGAGATTACACGAGCCGTGTCAGACGTCTAGACACAAACTGACAGACGAGGACAGAGCGAGACGGCTGTCAACAAATGGTTACCCCGGCAACATGAAACAAAAAAAACAAAAAAACAAGCAAACAAATAAATAAATAAAAAATCTGTATATTTCTAAACTAAAAGTGCACTACAGATGAGATGTTGTAGCTTTGCTTGGAAAGTTTCACAGTATGGCATTAAACATCTCCATGGGGACAGAGTCAGATCAGTGGAGGGGCGAGTCTGCTCACAATAATAAAACATAGTAAGAGGGAGGAGCTAACACACCTGCGGTTCACTGTTTCTGCTGCGGCTCAGTCTGTAGAGCTACACTGAGTCATGTTTGGTGTGATGGTTCAGGCCCTTAATGGGAACGCTCATACTATTAGCATACCGGCTATTAGCATACTGGCTATTAGCATACTGGCTATTAGCATACTGGCTATTAGCATACTGGCTAGCTCTGTTGTTTCCTCGTGCGACCCAGTACAAACAGGTGAGTTTCAGTCCGTGTCCAGCAGTGATCTGACCAGAGCTGAAGAACTTGGACGAGCAGAGATACAGACAGTACTAATACACGCACTGTCCTTTTTGGTTTTTATCTATTTTTTGTTCTTTTTTAAATAAATAAAGTCCTTGTAATTAGCCACAGACAAGAAAGAAAAGTTAAATAGTTCAGATCACAAAATACTCTGATCGACCAGGGCTGAGAACAGACACATTCATTTAAAACTCTTCCATCAATCAAGTTTAGAATAAATAAATGATGTAAAAAGTCACTTTGAGCAGTGTTGTTCATGCATATTTTTAATGTTATGTAAGTGCATCTTTGGTAGCAATTTGTTCTTGTAATTCAATATATTTTAACCCTGGAACTGCATTTCTTGAGCACAAATTGCCTGCTCTTCACCACTGGTCATTTCACTAAATTATTATTAATTAAGCTTTTTTATCGTATTTTCTGGACTATAAGTCGTTCTGGAGCATAAGTCGCACCAGTAAAAAATGCACAATAAGGAAGAAAAAAACATAACTTAACGTCAGATATTAACAGTTAATCAGATAACGCAGAAAAAACAAGCTAACCTTTATATATTTTAATAATTTCACATATAAGTCGCAGCCTGGACAAACTATGAAAAAAGTGTGATTTATACTTTGGAAAATGCGATATATTAAAGGTAATGAAGGTGTTTGCATTTCTGCGTAAGCTAAGTCCTTGTTTTCTTACATCATCAGAGGTATAATACTCCCTACAACTGCCATGTCTGTGTCAGTAACGCAAACTGTCAGTGATATATTAGCCAAATAACATTAAAAAGTGAAGAAAAGTGAGATGGAATGACCTGACGATCCGCTGGGTCACATACTGGGAAATACTTCTGTCGCTCCAGAGTTTTAGACACATTTGAATGAAGCTAACGTTAGCATTTTAGCATCTTTAAGATCGCCATTAGTTTAACATGAATGAAAACCTGTTGTGCTTGTGTGTCTCTACAGTTATAATCTCTGACACCTGTGGATCATTATGTTGTAATTTGCACATTTTAAATCACAATATTCTTCTGAAATGACTTAATAAAAGAAACAAATTCGACTTCTGGGACTGATCGACAAAACGGCGTCTTGAAAACGGCGTGATTAAAGATTGTTCAAACGTGAATCGCTCCAAATACAACTTCAGAGGCTCAATGAGAAGATCTGCAGTATACGGTTAAAAACTCTGAAAAGTCCAAGGTTTTAGGCTAATCATTTAACGAGGCTTCCCTGGTTGCTCTTCTGAAACTCGAGCGATGGCTGGTGCTTCTTAAACTGAAAATGTCGATGATGTAATTACTCCACAGACTCAGACGTCAGCACCAGACGAGCCGCGGGCGACAGAACGAGACGCGCTTTTCAATGGGCTAATTACAAGTGTCGTTTAAATATGCTAAAGCTAAAGCTAACAAACAGTCACTCAGCTAACAGCGACCAGGACACGGCTCACGTTCCACTCACTCAGAGCAGAAATAGTACTTTTCAGACCCCGTACTTTTACTTCTACGTGAGTAAAATATTGTATAGCAGTACTCTTCCCTCTGTGACTAGAGTTTTATGTAAAGTTATGAAATGATTTGAACATTTGTGTTTCTTGCAGCTCCTTCAGATGATTTAGTTTGACTCATTTTTGTGTCTCTTTGAAAAAAATACCACATTTTGTTCGTATTTTTGGATTTAATGTTCCTCAAATGACATGAATTTGTGCATTATTTTTTGACCGAGATGTGAGTCTTAAATTAGTTAGTTTGTTTCTTCTGTGTGCACTTCAAACAAAATCCTTTAATTAAAATTGCTGATCCAATCGTGATCTTTGCCAGAAAAATCGCAGATGGATGTTTTTCTCAAATTGTCCATGTTTTACTCAGAAAAGCAGCAGAAAGTTGATAAGAAGTTCAACAGTTTATTGTCCAGACGAGTCGACAGGTGAATGTGGGAAATATCAGGCTGGAGGGTCCAGAGCTGCAGGTGAGAACGAGGCTGGCTAGCAGGCAGACAGACAGGTTGGAGGTGGGCAGACAGGTTGGAGGCAGAGAGATTGGAGGCAGACAGGTTAGAGGTGGGCAGACAGTTTGGAGACAGACAGACAGGTTGCAGGCAGACAGACAGGTTGGAGACAGACAGGTTGGAGGTGGGCAGACAGGTTGGAGACAGACAGGCAGGTTGGAGACAGACAGGCAGGTTGGAGACAAACAGGCAGTTTTCAAAAATAAGACAGAAGCAGCTGGACTCAGGACAAAACCAGAGTCACACAGACTCTGTGGTTTTGTGGAGCCAGATTCATCTATAACTGGAAAAGTATCAACGATGAAGTTGGCGAGAAGTGAGTGAAAAAACAAACTTCTCCTGCTGCAGGTAACGAGAGAAACTGGATCCAGACGAGTCTGATGTGATGTGAGGAAAACGCCCAGGTGAGAGGAAGAGGAAGAGAGAGAGACACAGGCCAAGAGAGCTACAGTTCAACCTCTCTGTTCTCTCTGCTCTCTCTGCTCTCTCTGCTCTCTCTGCTCTCTCTACTCTCTCTGCTCCCTCTGCTCCCTCTGCTCCCTCTGCTCTCTCTGCTCCCTCTGTTCTCTCTGCTCCCTCTGCTCCCTCTGTTCTCTCTGCTCTCTCTGCTCCCTCTGCTCCCTCTGCTCCCTCTGCTCTCTCTGCTCTCCTCTGCTGTGTCTCTACTCCCTCTGCTCCCTCTGTTCTCTCTGCTCCCTCTGCTCTCTCTGCTCCCTCTGCTCCCTCTGTTCTCTCTGCTCCCACTGCTCTCTCTGCTCTCTCTGCTCCCTCTGTTCTCTCTGCTCTCTCTGCTCTCTCTGTTCTCTCTGTTCTCTCTGCTCCCTCTGTTCTCTCTGCTCCCTCTGTTCTCTCTGCTCTCTCTGCTCTCTCTGCTCCCTCTGCTCCCTCTGCTCTCTCTACTCTCTCTGCTCTCTCTGCTCTCTCTGTTCTCTCTGCTGTCTCTGCTCCCTCTGTTCTCTCTGCTCCCTCTGTTCTCTCTGCTCTCTCTGCTCTCTCTGCTCCCTCTGTTCTCTCTGCTCTCTCTGCTCCTCTGTTCTCTCTGCTCTCTCTGCTCCCTCTGCTCCCCTCTGCTCTCTCTACTCTCTCTCTGCTCCCTCTGCTCTCTCTGTTCTCTCTGCTCCCTCTGCTCTCTCTGCTCTCTCTGCTCCCTCTGCTCCCTCTGCTCCCTCTGCTCTCTCTGTTCTCTCTGCTCCCTCTGCTCTCTCTGTTCTCTCTGCTCCATCTGCTCTCTCTGCTCCCTCTGCTTTCTCTGTTCTCTCTGCTCTCTCTGCTCCCTCTGTTCTCTCTGCTCTCTCTGCTCCCTCTGCTCCCTCTGCTCTCTCTGTTCTCTCTGCTCCCTCTGCTCCCTCTGCTCTCTCTGCTCCCTCTGCTCTCTCTGCTCTCTCTGCTCCCTCTGCTCCCTCTGCTCTCTCTGTTCTCTCTGCTCCCTCTGCTCCCTCTGTTCTCTCTGCTCCCTCTGCTCTCTCTGCTCCCTCTGTTCTCTCTGCTCTCTCTGCTCCCTCTGTCTCTCTGCTGCTCCCTCTCTCTTCTCTCTGCTCCCTCTGCTCCCTCTGTTCTCTCTGCTCTCTCTGCTCCCTCTGTTCTCTCTGCTCCCTCTGTTCTCTCCGCTCCCTCTGCTCTCTCTGCTCCCTCTGTTCTCTCTGCTCCCTCTGCTCCCTATGTTCTCTCTGCTCCCTCTGCTCTCTCTGCTCCCTCTGCTCCCTCTGCTCCCTCTGCTCTCTCTGCTCCCTCTGCTCTCTCTGCTCTCTCTACTCCCTCTGCTCCCTCTGCTCCCTCTGCTCCCTCTCTCTAGAGTGATCAGGAGTTTCTCTCTACTCCCTGCTGCTCCCTCTATCTACTCTGTCTGACTCCTCTGCTCTCTCTCTCTAGAGTGATCGGGACTTTCTGTCTACTCCCTCTGCTCTCTCTCTTTACTGGGATCAGGACTTTCTCTCTGCTCCCTCTCTTTACTCTCTCTGGCCCCTCTGCTCTCTCTCTCTACAGTGATCAGGAGTTTCTCTCTACTCCCTCTGCTCCCTCTCTTTACTCTCTCTGGCCCCTCTGCTCTCTCTCTCTCTACAGTGATCAGGAGTTTCTCTCTACTCCCTCTGCTCTCTCTCTCTCTACTCTCTCTGGCCCCTCTGCTCTCTCTCTCTTGAGTGATCGGTACTTTCTCTCTACTCCCTCTGCTCTCTCTCTCTACTCTCTCTGGCCCCATTGCTCTCTCTCTCTCTCTCTCTACAGTGATCAGGACTTTCTCTCTACTCCCTCTGCTCCCTCTCTCTACTCTCTCTGACTCCTCTGCTCTCTCTCTCTTGAGTGATCGGTACTTTCTCTCTACTCCCTCTGCTCTCTCTCTCTACTGGGATCGGGACTTTCTCTCTGCTCCCTCTCTTTACTCTCTCTGGCCCCTCTGCTCTCTCTCTCTAGAGTGATCAGGAGTTTCTCTCTACTCCCTCTGCTCCCTCTCTCTGCTCTCTCTGGCCCCTCTGCTCTCTCTCTCTAGAGTGATCAGGAGTTCTCTCTCCCTCTCTCTCTCTCTCTCTCTCTCTCTGGCCCCTCTGCTCTCTCTCTCTAGAGTGATCAGGAGTTTCTCTCTGCTCCCTCTGCTCCTTCTCTCTACTCTCTCTGCCCCCTCTGCTCTCTCTCTCTACTCTCTCTGGCCCCTCTGCTCTCTCTCTCTAGAGTGATCAGAACTTTCTCTCTGCTCCCTCTCTCTACTCTCTCTGGCCCCTCTGCTCTCTCTCTCTAGAGTGATCAGGACTTTCTCTCTGCTCCCTCTGCTCTCTCTCTCTACTCTCTCTGGCCCCTCTGCTCTCTCTCTCTACTCTCTCTGGCCCCTCTGCTCTCTCTCTCTACTCTCTCTGACTCCTCTGCTCTCTCTCTCTCTGATGGTACAGAAGCTGCTGACCGTCCAGAACATTCATGACGCTTTGTGGACATTTCCTCGAATGCGATTTCTTATGAAACTTGTGCTCTGCTTTATTCACTTGTCATCTGCGTTCGCCAAGTTACACATCTGTCCTCCAGCTTTACCCCATTTTAACTCTATTCAACCAACACAAAGCAGAGGAGGTGTGTCAGGGTCAAAGAATTTCAACTTTTGGATCATTTATGCACCAATTAAACTGGATCAGAAAGTATAAAAACACAGCAAAACACGTAATGTGATATTTATTGATGGAAGAAGGCGTTTTTATATTTGTTAAAACTATAAATCTGCTCAGGAGGCTAACCAGCAACCTCTTTGTACTGAGAGTTGGAGACGGGGTAACCACTCTGCCGCAGTAACACAAAGAGGACATAGCTCCCCTAAAGATTTTTGCCCCATGTTCATAGCAGAATGTTCAAAATGAGACTAGAAAAAAAAAAAAAAAATTACTATTAGCTTTCTTGAGTACAGGGGCTAACTACATTTACAGTGGTTTAAAAGCAAAACCAAAAATGTCTGGCGCCGCCCTGCTGGGAGGAGGAGGCAGGATAACCACTCTGCCACAGTCACACAGGAGGATTAGGAGTCTGCACACTTCGAAGTACCCTGCCGACGAAGGGTCCTTCTCCGTGTAACCTCCGTCGACCGAAGAGGCCGTGTCAGACAGGCCCAAACCACGGAGCGTACATCAACCGCCGTCTGTGCGCTAACGTTACGTCGGCTAGCAACTGTGATGGCTGCTGACTAAACCTAAACGCTTAAAATGGACTCGGAAATAATGACACTTTTAATTACTTTTAATTACTTCAGTCACAGGGATTTATTTCTGTTTAGATTGAACGAAGTAAGGAATTCATATTTTCCTTTGAATATCAACAGACAAATATAACATTCAAGGTGATTTTTTTTCCCCAAATGCAGCTCGTATTACATAACTTGAATAAATATACCTTGTTTCTCCTGTAGAAGAAGTCATGCGTGGTGCATGATGGGATACAGAAGTGTGCGAAGTCTGCTCGGATGCACGCTTTGTTCACGGCTGATCTCCATGGAAACGCTGGAAAGGCAAGGGCGCATTCGTCGGGTGCAAAATGGGACGGGCCTTGTCGCGCCGTAAGTAACGTAAGCGCTCTTTAAATGCAGCCAACGAAGTGTGAAACCGTCGAATTGGGATAGCTTGTGTATGTAAATGGACATAGCCAACATGCTAGCTGCTGCATTTCAAACGCAGAGTGATCATGGGCGCGCTTGCTGTTCAAGCGACTAATGTTTAGTCTTAAAATGTTCATATTAACCCGCTCTTATTTCACTTTTGTGTCAGTAAATTAAGATATGAACATTAATAATAGACAAATGAGACGACCTCTTTACCTGAGGTTGTTCCCGGGAGCATTAGCAACAGGTTTGATTGACAGCGTTGCTAAGGAAAGGGACGTTATCTTCAACGTCCTCGCTCCTGATTGGCTGTTCAGTTGCTATGATACTCACGGTTGGAATTCCAAATGTGGAACTCTAAATTTAACTGCTAGCTTCGATGAACTTCATTTGATTATCTAGCATTAGCAACAGGTTTGATTGACAGCGTTGCTAAGGAAAAGGATGTTACCTTCAACATCCTCGCTCCTGATTGGCTCTTTGGTTGCTATAATACTCCCGATTAGAACTTATTGTCCTATAACTGCTCTAGCCTTGATGAGCTTCATTTGATTCTCTAGCGTTAGCAACAGGTTTGATTGACAGCGTTGCTAAGGAAAAGGATGTTACCTTCAACATCCTCGCTCCTGATTGGCTCTTTGGTTGCTATAATACTCCCGGTTGGATCTTCCTACCCTATAACTGCTCTAGCCTCGATGAACTTCACTCGACTACAGGTGACATCACACTCACTACGTCAACTTTTTTATAGCGTCTCTGAGTCCAGCCCTCCTGACAGAGAGGAGGATAACCACTCTGCCGCAGTAACACAGGGAGAACACGCACACTCGTTTGCAGCTGATTGGCTAAGTGCTTTCTAAGATTTTTCCCAAACTGAAAACATTGCATTTCTCCAGAATCTGACAAAAACACGGTGAAATTCCTGGAGATGTTGATCATTAAAACGTGGAGCTGTTTTTGATGAGGGACAAGTTGCTCTTTGTAAACGATGTGCAAACTTATCTCAGGTCCCAGACACCTCGTAAACCTCCTCAGGATCATAGTTATCTAAACAGACTCTCCACTTATGTGTGACTCAGAGGAGCAGGTCTGAAACGGGCTCAAATCATGAAGCTCGTTAGGGAAAGAAAACACATTAAACGGGTTATAAAAAATTCAGATTAAAGAGCCAGAGGACGGGGGATAGAAGAGGACGGTTAAAAGATTGTTTCCTCATCACAAACATGCCGGAGTGTTTTATTTCATTCACACGTTGAACACGCAAACCCTGCAGATTTAGGCTGAGTTCTTCTCTCAAACAGAAAACACTCTGTTCCACCTTGTGATGTCACGTGGAAGTGCTCCTTACGCCTTCTCTTGAATCATTTGGACGATTTCAAACCTGGAAATGCCCATCTCTACTGAACTAAAGATAAGACGTTAACCACTTCACGACATCACAAGGTAGAACAGAGCGTTTTGAGCCTTGCAGATGTAGGCAGACTAATAATGAGGCTATACTAAAACATTAAAAAAAAACCATACAACTTCATGTCGTAAGGTCTGGAGGGACCAAAGGACTCAGGAAACAGTTCAACAGAGTTTTTAACGCTACAAAATGTGAAAGATAATTGTCGAAGGGTGGAGGGCTCGTTGGCGGTGGGTGTTCGGGCACAGGTCGTTGAGGCGAACTGGGCCGGAGGCTGTGGTGCACGGATGGTCCAAGGAGCAAAAACAAGAAAGACCAGCTGAGCACAAAGAGCACAGCACAAAAAACGACTGACGATCTGGAACACGACATGAAGGACGACTTGTGGAAATACCGAAGTCGACAAGAGTTCACCTGCTCCTGCTGGACACGGCTGTGATGCTCGGGCTTCAGGACAGAGAGGAGGGACACTTTTGTCCTGAGGGCTGCTACACGCCTCAAACTGCACCGACACGAGATCTGATGGTTCTACCTGTTGTGCGGAACTGAGACTTTAGCTTGAGCTTTCTGTCATTCTTCTTGTTCTTGTTGTTCTTGTTTTTCTTCTTCTTCTTGTTCTTCGTCTTGTTCTTCTTCTTTGTCTTGTTCTTGTTCTTCTTGTTCTTGTTGTTCTTGTTTTTCTTCTTCTTCTTGTTCTTCGTCTTGTTCTTCTTCTTTGTCTTGTTCTTGTTCTTCTTCTTGTTTTTCTTCTGTTTGTTCTTCATCTTGTTCTTCGTCTTGTTGATGTTCTTCGTCTTGTTCTTCTTCTTGTTCTTCTTCTTTGTCTTGTTCTTCTTCTTTGTCTTGTTCTTCTTCTTGTTCTTGTTTTTCTTCTGCTTGTTCTTCTTCTTGTTCTTGTTTTTCTTCTGCTTGTTCTTCGTCTTGTTCTTCTTGTTGTTCTTCTTTTTTTCTTCTGCTTGTTCTTCATCTTGTTCTTGTTCTTCTTGTTCTTCGTCTTGTTCTTCTTCTTGTTCTTCTTCTTTGTCTTGTTCTTTCTCTTCTTCTTGTTCTTCTTGTTTTTCTTCAGCTTGTTCTTCTTCTTGTTTTTTGTCTTGTTCTTCGTCTTGTTCTTGTTCATTGTCTTGTTCTTGTTCTTCTTCTTGTTCTTCTTGTTCTTCATCTTCTTCTTTTTGTTCTTTGTCTTGTTCTTCTTCTTTGTCTTGTTCTTGTTCTACTTCTTGTTCTTCGTCTTGTTCTTCTTGTTCTTTGTCTTGTTCTTGTTCTTGTTCTTCTTCTTGTTCTTCATCTTGTTCTTCTTGTTATTTGTCTTGTTCTTCTTCTTCTTGTTCTTCGTCTTGTTCTTCTTGTTCTTTGTCTCGTTCTTGTTCTTCTTCTTTTTTTCTTCTTGTCTTCTTTCTTCTTCTCCTGCTTAAACTGCCCTTCAGAGTTAAATATGAAGTATTTTTGACCCACCAGCGACTTCAGAACATTTGAAAACCCTGCGTGAGATGAAATGATAGTTTTTTGCATCCGAGCGCCTCCTGTTTACACACACATTAGTAGGTCCAGTCCAGCGTTCCCTCCTGACTCTATTAGCTTTGGCTCCTATTTGACACGACAAAACTTCAAAGTCCAGTTAAAGAACACGAGCTGCGAACTGTGGGGAAAACTCCTGTCAAAAACGTCCTCGTCTTTGTGCGAGGACCACAGCCAAGATTTCACTGTCGCCTTCAGGAAACCGCGCTGTTTTTACTCTTCAGTTCAAACACTTTCTCAACTTTGAACTGCAGTCGGTAATGCTGATTTGTGCAGAACTTTTGGATGGTTTGCTGCGAAATGGACTACGATATTCCACAACGGAAGACAGCAAAGTGCAAATAAACTGTGGAGTGATTCAGGGCTATTTCGGGCGAGAGGAGGAAGTTCAAAAGTGTGACAGGAATGAGACTGCACTGGAGCTTTTTATAAAACACGGAAACATGGAAAATGATGGGATTTGTTGCTAAAAACAAATTATTGCAGTAATTTGCTATAAATACTCTGAGCTGGTTGGGTTTGGCAGGAGCAGAGGAAAGGGACTGTTAATGTTACCCACTGACCTCTGCCAGAATGTCGCCCGCAAACTCCATCGAAATACTGTGGTCTGGTTCGGAGTTAAAAGTTCATTCATTCTGAGGGAGAGACGGGCTAACCACTCTGCCACATGCACACACCACGGGGAGAGATCGGGAGTCTAACCCACAACCTCTTCACTGAAAGGAGGAGGCAGGAGAACAGGGAGAACACTCCACAAAAGTGACATTTTTAAAAAAGTTACATTTTCAAAGCCGTAAGTACAGAGCTGTGGGCGGGGATAGGGGGTAGGTGAAAACGGACATTTTCCTTTCACTCAAATGCACAACAGGGGATGGAGTGAGTCAACATGCAAATTTGAATAAGCTAACGAGGGAGAAGATGGTCAGAACATGGTTAAAAGCTCATACGAGTCGGTTCTGCGTAAAATGTGTCCTTCAAAGTGCAGAAGAGTTTCATGTTTAATGGTTTCTGACTTGGTTTTGGTGGGATAGAACCTGCGCTGAATATTTATTATCGTTTTACATCAGTTAAGTGGCAGCTTGTGGACAACGATGAGAAGAAAAGTACAAAAAATACATAAAGTAGTGATGAGTTTACGCACAATTATAACTGTTGTGTAATGTAGACAGAGTTTTGGGCCTTGGTAACGTCGTGGTTGCTAGGAAACAGTTACGGGTTTACATTCACCCGACGACTGCGGCCGACAAATGTGCCCTGCGTTTCCATGGACATCGGGCGTGAGCGAAGGGTACATCCAAACACTTCACGCCATTTTTGTATCCCATCATGCACCGCGCTTCTCTTCTTCTACAGGAGAAGATGGAGGCAGCAGTCGTCACGGTTGCTGGGCGATGTTTCGTAAGTGCAGACGTGGCCCATTTCGGCGCAGCGGTCCACAGAGGAGTCCACCCTTCGTCGGTCGGGCCCTTCGGAGGCTGGGAACGCCTTGGGGTCCCACCGGAGGAGCTGGAGGACATGTCTGGGGTGAGGGAAGTCTGGGAGTCCCTGCTCAGACTGCTGGATGGAGGATAATGAATATTTTAGTGAAAAGAGTCAAATGCACTTTAAGGTAGGACACATTTTGGGTGATATGTGTGTCAGTACTGATATTTTGCATCAATATTCCCTGGGAGTGTAATGCTAACAGAAGGCACGGCTCTGTCTGCAGCTCTTTTATTATGAGTCTTATTTTAAAACAATCTGACCAGAAAGAGCTGACTGAACTGAAAAAAACAAGAGGTGAGCTGATTTCTGCTGTTAAACCAGTCTCTCTTTAATAACATTACAGCCACAAGCTCGTTAGCATTAGCCAACAGCGTTTTCAGTTAGTGACTCTCGCATTTTTGTGTAAAATCAAACTCCTGAACAGGACCATAAACGCTCGGATCGATCACAACCTCCTGAAAATGTGCTCTTTAAATCCATTTTGTATTTTTTCTTGAGTTTTCAGACGATTCTTAAACTGTTCTGACTGCGTTTGCGAACGTCGCGTCACCATAGCAACCGCTGAACATTCCACCATAAACATGCGCGCAGAACACCCCTTAGCGTGATGTCACCGCGAAGCCAACCCCGGTTTAGTTGATTCAAAGCAGCACAAGGACACCGGCGCTCACAGTCCACTCACTGCTCCCTGTGGTCACGTCCATCATGTTCAAATACAACTCCCACAATCCCAGGAAAAAAAAAAAAAAAACGCTCCCATTTGTGAAAGAAAAATGTTATGATAAATTAATAACACGATTGATTGAGCCAAATGTTCCCCGTGAGATCAGGCCCTCCATCCACGAAGTGATCCCAGGACGCAGAGCTCGATCCGGGGCTGAAAACGCGGCGTGTGGGGTGGATCCTGCAGACAGATGTTCTCAGAGTCTTTGGGACGTATTCAGTTTCATGTTTGGTAAATAATTGTCCGAGTTCGACACAGTAACGGGACGAGCGCGAGGTGAACTGTGACCTACAGGTTTTCCATTAAAAATCGGCGAAGTGCAGATTTGGTGATATGTTTTGACAGCCTGACCGTGTAAAAGTCTCACGAGCGGCTTTGAACTCCGCTTGTTATTGAGACTCAAATGTTTGGAAGAAAATACGGTAACATCACCCAGGGACGAAACTCTAAACCATCTGGAAAAGTTAATTTATCACTGAAAATAAAATAAATGTGGAATATGAGAGATGTGAAATCAGAATTTTGGATTTAAAATGTAAATCGTTTTTATGGAATGGGCTAAACTCTTTGTCTCTGTGGAGATGTTATTTTTACCGTATTTTCTGGATTATAAGTGTCACTTTTGTTCATAGTTTGTTCAGGGGGCGACTTATACTCAGACGTGACTTATATGTGAAATTATTAAAGTATATAATGTGACATCTTCGTTATTTCTACCCTGACACCTGCACGAGGCTCTAGACTTGGACCAGGATCTTCTCCAACACTGAACGTTTAAAGTTTCAACATTACGGTGATTTAAAAGACTCTGAGAAACACTGAACAAAACAGCTCCTAAAGAAAATGTTCTTCTGAAGAGGAAGAGGAGCTTCATCTTCCTCTGGAGCAGGTGGAGCAGGTGGAGCAGGTGGAGTTGGTGGAGCAGGTGGAGTTGGTGGAGTTGGTGGAGTTGGTGGAGCAGGTGGAGCAGGTGGAGTTGGTGGAGTTGGTGGAGTTGGGGGAGCAGGTGGAGTTGGTTTAGTTGGTGGAGCTGGTGGAGTTGGTGGAGGTGGTGGAGTTGGTGGAGTTGGTGGAGCAGGTGGAGTTGGTGGAGCAAGTGACGTTGGTGGAGTTGATGGAGTTGGTGGAGTTGATGGAGTTGGTGGAGGTGGTGCAGTTGGTGGAGTTGGTGGAGCAGGTGGAGTTGGTGGAGGTGGTGGAGTTGGTGGAGCAGGTGGAGTTGGTTTAGTTGGTGGAGTTGATGGGGTTGGTGGAGCAGGTGGAGTTGGTGGAGTTGATGGAGCAGGTGGAGTTGGTGGAGTTGGTGGAGGTGGTGGAGTTGGTGGAGTTGGTGGAGCAGGTGGAGTTGGTTTAGTGGTGTGTGGAGTGGTGGAGTTGGTGGAGTTGGTGGAGCAGGTGGAGCAGGTTGAGTTGATGGAGTTGATGGAGTTGGTGGAGTTGGTGGAGTTGATGGAGTTGGTGGAGTTGGTGGAGTTGGTTGAGTTGGTGGAGTTGGTGGAGTTGGTTTAGTTGGTGGAGTTGGTGGAGGTGGTGGAGTTGATGGAGCAGGTGGAGTTGATGGAGTTGATGGAGTTGGTGGAGTTGATGGAGTTGATGGAGTTGGTGGAGTTGATGGAGTTGGTGGAGTTGGTTGAGTTGGTGGAGTTGGTGGAGTTGGTTTAGTTGGTGGAGTTGGTGGAGGTGGTGGAGTTGATGGAGCAGGTGGAGTTGATGGAGTTGATGGAGTTGGGGGAGTTGATGGAGTTGATGATGGAGTTGGTGGAGTTGATGGAGTTGATGGAGTTGGTGGAGTTGATGGAGTTGATGGAGTTGGTGGAGTTGGTGGAGTTGATGGAGTTGGTGGAGTTGGTGGAGTTGGTTGAGTTGGTGGAGTTGGTGGAGTTGGTTAGTTGGTGGAGTTGGTGGAGTTGATGGAGTTGATGGAGTTGGTGGAGTTGGTGGAGTTGATGGAGTTGGTGGAGTTGGTGGAGTTGGTTGAGTTGGTGGAGTTGGTGGAGTTGGTTTAGTTGGTGGAGTTGGTGGAGGTGGTGGAGTTGATGGAGCAGGTGGAGTTGATGGAGTTGATGGAGTTTGGTGGAGTTGATGGAGTTGATGGAGTTGGTGGAGTTGATGGAGTTGGTGGAGTTGGTGAGTTGGGTGGAGTTGGTGGAGTTGGTTTAGTTGGTGGAGTTGGTGGAGGTGGTGGAGTTGATGGAGTTGGTGGAGTTGATGGAGTTGGTGGAGTTGGTGGAGTTGGTGGAGTTGGTGGAGTTGGTTTAGTTGGTGGAGGTGGTGGAGTTGATGGAGCAGGTGGAGTTGATGGAGTTGATGGAGTTGGGGGAGTTGATGGAGTTGATGGAGTTGGTGGAGTTGATGGAGTTGATGGAGTTGGTGGAGTTGATGGAGTTGGTGGAGTTGGTTGAGTTGGTGGAGTTGGTGGAGTTGGTTTAGTTTGGTGGAGTTGGTGGAGGTGGTGGAGTTGATGGAGCAGGTGGAGTTGATGGAGTTGATGGAGTTGGGGGAGTTGATGGAGTTGATGGAGTTGGTGGAGTTGATGGAGTTGATGGAGTTGGGGGAGTTGATGGAGTTGATGGAGTTGGTGGAGTTGATGGAGTTGATGGAGTTGGTGGAGTTGGTGGAGTTGGTTTAGTTGGTGGAGTTGATGGAGTTGATGGAGTTGGTGGAGTTGGTGGAGTTGGTTTAGTTGGTGGAGTTGATGGAGTTGATGGAGTTGGTGGAGTTGGTTTAGTTGGTGGAGTTGATGGAGTTGATGGAGTTGGTGGAGTTGGTTTAGTTGGTGGAGTTGATGGAGTTGATGGAGTTGGTGGAGTTGGTTTAGTTGGTGGGAGTTGATGGAGTTGATGGAGTTGGTGGAGTTGGTTTAGTGGTGGAGTTGATGGAGTTGATGGAGTTGGTGGAGTTGATGGAGTTGGTGGAGTTGTTGAGTTGATGGAGTTGGTGGAGTTGGTGGAGTTGATGGAGTTGATGGAGTTGGTGGAGTTGGTTTAGTTGGTGGAGTTGATGGAGTTGATGGAGTTGGTGGAGTTGGTTTAGTTGGTGGAGTTGATGGAGTTGGTGGAGTTGATGGAGTTGATGGAGTTGGTTTAGTTGGTGGAGTTGATGAAGTTGATGGAGTTGGTGGAGTTGATGGAGTTGGTGGAGTTGGTTGAGTTGATGGAGTTGGTGGAGTTGATGGAGTTGGTGGAGTTGGTGGAGTTGGTGGAGCAGGTTGAGCTGGTTGAGTTGATGGAGTTGGTTGAGTTGGTTGAGTTGATGGAGTTGGTGGAGTTGGTTGAGTTGATGGAGTTGATGGAGTTGGTTTAGTTGGTGGAGTTGATGGAGTTGATGGAGTTGGTGGAGTTGATGGAGTTGATGGAGTTGATGGAGTTGGTGGAGTTGGTGGAGTTGGTGGAGCAGGTTGAGCTGGTTGAGTTGATGGAGTTGGTTGAGTTGGGTGAGTTGATGGAGTTGATGGAGTTGGTGGAGTTGATGGAGTTGGTGGAGTTGATGGAGCAGGTTGAGTTGATGGAGTTGGTGGAGTTGATGGAGTTGATGGAGCAGGTTGAGTTGATGGAGTTGGTGGAGTTGTTCATCTTCGACACGAGGATGAAGAATTCAGTGGATTTAGTGATGTGGAGTGAGAGTAAACTTGTTTTTTCTGCTTTAGTTTGTGATTAACTGTTAATATCTGACGTTAAAAACCCGACACATGTTCAGTTCTGTCTGTGCTTCAGCTGAATAAATATAAATGTGTTTCTTTAGCCGCTGTTCTGATATTCAGCCTGTTCTTCTGCATTTTATTCTAATTATTTTAACTTGTCTTTAGAGATAAAATGTCTGTTCTTGGTCTTGGATTTTGTAAAGTAAATTTCATATATGTTTTTTTTCTTCATTATTCTACATTTTTTGGCTGTTGTGAGTTGATCTCCAGAGCGATGTAACGTCCACACAGGCTTCATGAGTTTCCCTCTCGTTTTTCCTCTCTGTGCTAAGCCCCTCCCCCTTCAGAGCACTATCACTTTACTAATGAAACTACTGCACATACACCAGGTTTGTGAAGTCGTAGTGCACAGTTTGTATCATGTTTTTTTCTATAATTATGGAGGATTGTCGTGTGGAGCGTGGGTGATGTCGGCTTGTGGGCGGAGCCTCGTACAGAATCTTACAGCTAAACATAAGAAGCGTTTGAATAGGGCCCGGGAGAGATCTCTAGATTACTCAAACATGCATGGATGACTCTAAAACCTCTATAGACATGTTTCTGATGAGGGAATGATGTTATAACATGGGAGAAAGCTGCAGAAAAAAAGCAGATTTTGCGTAATACCCCCTCTTTAAAAAAACATTCTGATTTTCCAAAATATTCCGGCCTGGATCCCGCTCTGTCTCTTCACTGTTTGCTAAGAAACCCATAAAACAAACACTTAGACTTGTCCTCTTGAGTTACGTTCTATATATTCCAGAGATGATTAAACTTCAGCACTATCAAAGCAGATCACTTTCTCAGGGCCACCACGGCAGTTTGACTTGGACCCGCTCTCAAACTCCGCACCGTTTTAAGCATTTCACCAGCGTATATCTTTCACTAAAAATTATGTTTGTAATTTTGCTCGATTACGGTTTGCGGGTCTGGCAACACGAGCTTTTAAATAAACCGTATCAAATTTACATATCAAAGCTCCCATTAAAATCCGCATTGGTTTCTTCTGCTCTTTAATATTCGCAGTGAAAAGTGGAGGAGTTACTGGAAAGCAGAAACAGATCGTAAAAGGGCAAGATGGCGCTGACACCACCGCTCCTATAACACCTTATGTAAGACATTTTTGCCCATAAAATACAACGCAAAGTTATAAATTAGTCTCTCGGAGGTGGCTAGGAGCTCGTAACGATATGTCAACGCTGCTCCCCGCACAGTTTAAAGACATTTACTGTAGTACTAGACGCCGTAAAAAGCACTAAAGTGAAATATTAACAGAAACGAGGGCTGAGTCGGGGTAACTGAAGCTGGGAGAGAATATAAGCTAATAAATGTGCGACGCTAAAAGGTTAAAGTGTCGTTTTAAGGAGCTGTACCTGGTTTTTACTTTTACCTGGGATCCAGAAAACACACGACTCCTACACGACGACTTCAGTACTTTGTGTAGATGTGAGTCTGGTCAGCTGCGAGGAATGTGACTGACAGGTGGATTAGCCAATCAGGGATACGCATGGTCCGTCCATCAAAACAAATATGGCCCCGAGTGTGACGTCACCTGTAGCGTTCGTTTTGGTGACGAGAAAAAGAAAATTGAGTTAAAGCGGCGACTTTGGAGCCGAGTTTCACATTTGGAAATCCGACCACGAGTGTCATAGCAACCAAAGAGCCAATCAGGAGCGAGGATGTTGAAGGTAACGCCCCTTCCCGCCCACATCGCTGGTTTAACAGGGAGCAGGCGCTTAGCAACGCTGTCAATCAAACCTGTTGCTAACGCTAACAGGAGCGACGTCGGGGAAAGAAGGACCTGATTCGTCTGTTATTAATGTTTGTATCTTGAATCACAGACAAAATAGTGAAATAAAAACCCCAGGATCATGTAGAGGGTTAATACAAACATGTAAGACCAAAATGAGTCTGACAGCAGCAGGTTCAGAGAGTGACACAGTTTTTCAGTAAAACAAACAAAAAAAAAACCTTAAAAAAAAACAAAACCCAAAAAACTCAAATTGATAAAAAAAAACCAACTCAAAATAACAAAAAATAAATAAACTCAAGATAACAAAAAATTTTAATGAACTAAAAAAAAAACCCTCAAAATAACTTAAAAAATGAAAAAATAAACTCAAAATAACAAAAAAAAATAAATAAAAATTAACTCTAACTAAAAAAGCAAAAAAAAACAAACAAACAAAAAAACAAAAAAAACAACTCAAAATGACTAAAACAAGAAAAAAGAAAAAAAAAATCATAAATAAACAAAAAAGTAAAAAAGAAAAATAATAAACCCAGGATCATGTAGAGGGTTAATACAAACATGTAAGACCAAAATGAGTCTGACAGCAGAAGTTAGCGAGAGACTAGACACAGTTTTTCAATAAAAACCAAAAAACCTTAAAAAAAACAACACAAAAAAAACAACTCAAAATGATTAAAAAAACCCAACAAAACTCAAAATAACAAAAAATAAATAAACTCAAGATAACAAAAAATTTAAATGAACTAAAAAAAAAAGAACAAAAACTCAAAATATCTTCAAAAATGAAAAAAATAAAGTCAAAATAAAATTTGTTTTAAAAATGAACTCTAACTAAAAAAAAAAAAAAAAAAAAAAACTGAAAATGACTAAAACAAGAAGAAAAAAAAATCATAAATAAACAAAAAATAAAAAATAAAAATAATAAACCCAGGATCATGTAGAGGGTTAACACGAACATTTAAGACCAACATGAGTCTGACAGCAGCAGAGACAGAGAGAGACACAGTTTTTCAGTGTAAAGTGAACTGGAGCCGGAAACGTGCGCGTGCTCACTTCCTGTTTGGAACACGGCGGCTAGCAGGTTAGCTCTGTCCATTTCCATTCTGTCCTGTGGGACTGTGGCAGAGTGGTTATCCTTCCTCTTCGCTGGAACACTGGCGTTTCTCGGGGAGTTTGTGGTGGAGGTTAGAGGAGATAAAAACTCATAAATCATGAAAGTTTCACATTTATAATCACTTGTCAAGGCCTCGTTTGTCACACATGTAGTTTCACTCGTGAGCGGAGCAGGGTCACACGAGGACACAGTCACACTGGTGAGACAGCTTCAGCTTCACTGTGACGAGAAGAACAAAGACCAAAGTTCACCTGTGGATGGAGAACAGAACGGACCTGATCCTGCTCCATGTATTTGAGCTAAATGTGCCTCTGTTCAGATTTATCATATAAGCAGCTCTTAAGGTCAGAGAGGAGAGAAAAATATGGCACTACACTCACGCTAATATGAGACGAGAGAAGTTATGATGTTTGACCAATGAGCTCCTTCGTTTCACATGAGTCACTGGAATAAACAAATCGGATTTTGGTTCCAGGGAAGATTTGAACTGTCTTAAAAACATAAAAACCAGAAAGTCACTCCTCACTTACCCAAATGAACTCTTGTAGCTTTAAGTCATGTTCTCACGCTGTTTCCTCCTCAAAAACAGACCTGGAGTTGTTTCATTCACATATTTGAGTAACACTTTATCATTAGTCTGTTTCATCTCCAAAGCAAAAACGCTCTGTTCCACCTCGTGATGTCATCAAGTGGTAGTTTCCATGTTAACAGCTCCTTTTACCTTTAGTTCAGTCGAGGTTATCAATTCCACATGGCTGAAATCACCCAAATTATTCTATAAATGAAGGCGTGTGGAGTTTAAAAACACAGTGGAGCACTTCCTGTTTCACCACATGATGACATCACAAGGTGGAACAGAGTGTTTTCAGTCTGAGGGAAGAACTCAGCCTAAACATGCAGGGTTTGTGAACAATAAGATCAAGCAGAATCTTCATGGAGACAAGCCGGTCACACTATTTTCTTGGCGATACGTCTATAAATGTGAGTTTTATGCCGAGCCTCCAGCTGAAAGGTTCCACAGCGGGGCTTTAATGAGGTAAGCGTGCGTGGTAAAGCGCTCTCGGACCTGCTCTCGGGGGGGGGCTACAGGTGGGACGTGAGGAGCCGAGTTTCCGTCGGTGAAGGTTCTTCGAGGGACGAGTGTGTTTAGACTGTGCAGACTGATAAAGAGCTGTTTATGCTGCCTGGAAACATTTGGTCAGATCATAAGAAGCAGAGTGTGAGGAGCACCGAGGGGTTTGTGCGCCTGGAAAAGTCAGGTCAACGTGAAAACCTTGTCCTCGGGAAGATTTGGCGGTGTCACTGTGTAAAGAACTAACATCGGTTTAATGTTTTGCACTGCGCTGGTTTGCATGAAGACGCTAAACGAGCTAAACGAGCTAAACGAGCTAAACGAGCTAAACGAGCTAAACCTAAACATCTTGGCTAATGCTCCAGCGAGGGGCTTTTCGATACAGTTCTGAGTCGTTTTCAGATTCTGTACTTTTACTCTTACTCGAGTAGTATTTTGATTGAAGTAGCAGTACTCCTACTTGAGTAAAGCCACTGCGAGTGACAAAATCGTGTAGATTCAGTCCTTTGAAAATACCAGATTGAACGTGTTATTTATGGTCTGCCCTTTAAACTGCGGTAGTTTCAAGGAATAAAATCACACCTTTTTACTTTTACTTGAGTAATTTCTTGGACCACTACTTTACATGAGTGATATTATTTGAAGTTACTCACCTATGACCTATGAAGTTAAGGTTAAAGTTCAGTTATTGAGCCTTCATGAGGGAAGATCTTCCTCTGCATTTGACCCGTTCTTCAGTGTCTCTGTGTTCCTCTGTCAGGAGCAGTGGGACCATCTCCAGATCTTGAGTTACTCTTTGTCAGGAGTATTTTAGCTGCAGGGTTTGACCTCCAACCCACCCAGACACGGAGAAAACAAGCAAATTTCACGGAGAAAGGCCCAGATGGTACGGGAGGCATGACCTTGTTGGACCTTTTTGGATCTTGTTGAACATTGTTGGATCTTGCTGGACCTTGTTGGACCTTGTTGGATCTTGTTGAACCTTGTTGGACCTTATTGGATCTTGTTGGACCTTGTTGGACCTTGTTGAACCTTGTTGGACCTTGTTCAGCGTTTTTGGACCTTGTTGGACCTTGTTGGACCTTGTTGAACTTTGTTGGACCTTGTTGGAAGTTGTTGGACCTTGTTGGACCTTGTTGGACCTTTTTAGACCTTGTTGGACCTTGTTGGACCTCGTTGGACCTTGTTGGACCTTGTTGGACCTCATTGGATCTTGTTGGACCTTGTTGGACCTTGTTGGACCTTGTTGGACCTTGTTGGACCTTGTTGGACCTTGTTGGACCTTGTTGGACCTTGTTGGACCTTGTTGGACCTTGTTGGAGACCTTGTTGGATCTTGCTGGACCTTGTTGGACCTTGTTGGACCTCGTTGGACCTCATTGGACCTTGTTGGTGTGAAGCTCTGAGCCACAGTGGGACCTTTACATAAACTGACACATTACACAGACTCATGACTCAGATTATTTGATTTATTTTCTGTTCATCCTGAAAAGTGTCCAAGAGTTGAAAAGATCATCTGGACGTGAGTCTGTGAAGTCCATGGCAGCTCCTCACTCTGGTGAAATACCTCTGTGTTTTGCTGTGATGAATTTGAACTTAAACTGTGAGGAGACAGAGCGGAGATACCTGAGGCTCTGGACACAAACACAAAGAACGATTCATCTCACACACATCAGAAATCATTATCTCTGAAGTTTTAACACACCATCTGTCACTGAACAGACGGAGCTCATAAAACGGGCTTGGCTTTGGAGGCTCAGATCAGACTCTCTGTGCGACTGTGGCACAGTGTTATCCTGTCTCCTCTCACCGGGAGGTTGTGGGTTCCAGTCTCTTGAGTGACGTGTGCGTGTCCGTCCTGTGTGACTGTGGCAGAGTGGTTATCCTTCCTCTTCGCTGGAACACTGGCGTTTCTCGGGGAGTTTGTGGTGGAGGTTAGAGGAGATAAAAACTCATAAATCATGAAAGTTTCACATTTATAATCACTTGTCAAGGCCTCGTTTGTCACACATGTAGTTTCACTCGTGAGCGGAGCAGGGTCACACGAGGACACAGTCACACTGGTGAGACAGCTTCAGCTTCACCGTGACGAGAAGAACAAAGACCAAAGTTCACCTGTGGATGGAGAACAGAACGGACCTGATCCTGCTCCATGTATCTGAGCTAGCTGTTAGCTTTAGCGTCATGCAAAACTCCAGTCTGGTCTCTGAGAGTTGCTTATAGGACAGACTATAAAACCAAAGCACCAATAAAAACCCACATAGACACAGGAAGAACATGCAAACGTGTCACAACAGCAGAACAACCGAGAAATCCACCTTCTGCACGATTTTCACAAACTAAAAACGGTCTGTCTGCGTCGCCATGTTTGTTTCTGGGTTGTATCGCACCAGCGGAGTCCAAGACGGATCCTCGAGAGTTTGTGAACTCACCGATATCGTGAGGATTCATCCTGCAGCTCAAGGTTGAGAAATGTCAGCGATGGTCAGAGAACTGAACCCGACACCTGCTCGCTCTGAGGCCACTCTTCCCCCGAATGACCCTCACAGTCCCTCGTCTTCTGTTTATACTTTACGCTGAGATCCACCAAAGCCCCGTGTGTGTTTTTACTTTAGATTATCCTCTGATCGAACCACGGACGCCTCAGGAAACGGCCCAGACGGATCCAGCTCGAGTCTCTGCGTGAACTCTGCCACTACAAAGAGCGACGAGAGGAAGGCCCGCTCACGCCGCCTCCTCCTCGTCTCGGACCTGAGATCCATCAGACTCTGGAGATGTTTTTGGAGCTGATGTTTGTGTTGACGTGAGAGGATCTCGACGTGTCAGGGGAGCGTTGTTTTGACGTCGTGGGTTTGTAAAATGAAAAGCCGAAGTCTGGTTTGAGTCGGGCGACGTCTGGAGCCGGAAACAAGAGGCTCTTTGCAGAAGGTGGATGGTGGGTCAGAGAACGTCCTGAAGGACGAGCTCACACGACCCCACGGACCCGAAGAACAGACAGATCCTAAATGTATGAGTCCAGACACGGCACGACTCGAAGAGAAGGAACCAGGACTAAACCAGGACTAAACCAGGACTAGACCAGGACTAAACCAGGACTAAACCAGGTCTAAACCAGGACTGAACCGGGACTGAACCGGGACTGAACCGGGACTAAACCAGGACTAAACCAGGACTAAACCAGGACTAAACCAGGACTAAACCAGGACTGAACCAGGACTAAACCAGGACTAAACCAGGACTAAACCAGGACTGAACCAGGACTAAACCAGGACTGAACCAGGACTAAAACCAGGACTAAACCAGGACTAAACCAGGACTAAACCCAGGACTAAACCAGGACTGAACCAGGACTAAACAGGACTGAAACCAGGACTAACCAGGGACTAAACCGGGACTAAACCGGGACTAAACCGGGACTAAACCGGGACTGAACCAGGACTAAACCAGGACTAAACCAGGACTAAACCAGGACTAAACCAGGACTAAACCAGGACTGAACCAGGACTAAACCAGGACTAAACCAGGACTAAACCAGGACTGAAACCAGGACTAAACCAGGACTGAACCAGGACTAAACCAGGACTAAACCAGGACTAAACCAGGACTAAACCAGGACTAAACCAGGACTGAACCAGGACTAAACCAGGACTGAACCAGGACTAAACCAGGACTAAACCAGGACTAAACCAGGACTAAACCAGGACTAAACCAGGACTAAACCAGGACTAACCAGGACTAAAACAGGACTAAATCAGGACTAAACCAGGACTAAACGAGAACTAAATCGGGACTAAACCGGGGGACTAAATCGGGGACTAAAACCGGGACTAAACCGGGACTAAAACCGGGACTAAATCGGGACTAAATCGGGACTAAACGGGACTGAACCGGGACTGAACCGGGACTGAACCGGGGACTAAACCGGGACTGAAACCGGACTGAACCGGGACAAAACCGGGACTGAAACCGGGACTGAACCGGGAACTGAACCGGGACTGAACCGGGACTGAAACCGGGACTGAACCGGGACTAAACCAGACTAACCGGACTGAACCAGGACTGAACCAGGACTGACAGGACCTAAAACCAGGACTGTACCAGGACTAAACCAGGACTGAAACAGGACTAAACCAAACCAGGACTGAACCAGGACTAAACCAGGACTAAACCAGGACTAAACCAGGACTAACCAGGACTAAACCAGGACCTAAACAGGACTAAACCAGGACTGAACCAGGACTAAACCAGGACTAAACCAGGACTAAACCAGGACTAAACCAGGACTAAAACCAGGACTGAACCAGGACTGAACCAGGACTAAACCAGGACTAAATCAGGGACTAAACCAGGACTAAATGAGAACTAAATCGGGACTAAACCGGACTAAACCGGGACTAAACCGGGACTAAACCGGGACTAAACCGGGACTAAAACCGGGACTAAATCGGGACTAAACCGGGACTAAACCGGGACTGAACCGGGACTGAACCGGGACTAAACCGGGACTGAACCGGGACTGAACCGGGACTAAACCGGGACTGAACCGGGACTGAACCGGACTGAACCGGGACTAAACCGGGACTAAAACCGGGACTAAACCGGGACTAAAACAGGGACTGAAACCCAGCGACTGAACCAGGACTGAACCAGGACTAAACCAGGACTAAACCAGGACTGTACCAGGACTAAACCAGGACTAAACCAGGACTAAACCAGGACTGAACCAGGACTGAACCAGGACTTAACCAGGACTAAACCAGGACTAAACCAGGACTGAACCAGGACTTAACCAGGACTAAACCAGGACTAAACCAGGACTAAACCAGGACTGAACCAGGACTAAATCAGGACTAAACCAGAACTGAACCAGGACTAAACCAGGATCGTGTCCGTCTCCTCGTCACTTTTCCTCAGGTCTGTTTGTCTTTCTCGTCTTGGTCCTGGACTCAAAAGAATCTATAAACTGTTAAAACGTTCCTCTCTTCTTTATCTCTATCCCTCGTTCTCTCTCTCTCCTTCCGCCCCCTCCTCTCTTCCTCTCCTCCTCTTTCTCTCTCTCTTCCAGGACTTTTCCGTCTCGGTCTAAACTAAACCCGTGTCCAGTTCCAGCTCTTTTCTCACTTTTCCTGTCGTTTGGACTTGTTTATCTCTCTCTATAATCTACCTCTCCTCCTCTTTTTCGTCTTTCTCTCGTTTTTCCCTCCTGCAGCTCTCTCTCTCTCTTCCGCCTCTTTTTCTCTCTTTCTTGTCTCTCTCTCTCTCTCCTCCACCCTCTACATTCCCATCCACCCGTGTCTACTTCTCCCCCTCTCTCCTTTCTTGTGTTTCTTTCTCTTTTTCTCTTTCTCATCCCTTAACTCTTCTCTTTCTCTCTCTCATCCCTTTCTTTAGAGCCTGTTCATTCTGCTGTTTCACTCACTCTGTCTTTCTCTTTCTCTCTCTTCCATCCTTCCCTATCTTGTTCTTTTCCCCTGTTGCTTTCTCCCTTCTTTATCTCCTCCTCCTTTCCTCTCTTTCTCCTTCTCCTCTTGCTTTGTTTATCGCCTCTCTTTCTCTTCTTTTCTCTTCCCTCTTCCTTCATCCCCCCTCTCCTCTCACTATCCCTCTCTTCTTTCTTCCTCTCTTCCATCTGTTTCTCCTCTCTTTTTCACTGTGTCTCCCTCTCCCTCTCTCTGTTCATCCTCTCCTCTCATTTTCTCTCTCTCTCTCCTCTTTCCCCCTCTCCTCTCCCCTCTCCTCTCCCTCTCTCCTCTCCCTCTCCCCTCCTCTCCCTCTCCCCTCCTCTACCCTCTCCTCCTCTCACACACTTGCAGACTTGCAGGCCGTTTCTTCCTTTCCTCCTCTCCTTCTCCCTCTCTCCTCTCATCCTCTCTTTCCTCTTCTCTCCTCTCTCTCTCCTCTCCTTTTCTCTTCATCTCCTCTCCCTCTCCCTCTCTCCTCTCCCTCCTCTCACACACTTGCAGACTTGCAGGCCGTTTCTTCCTTTCCTCCTCCCTCTCCCTCTCTCCTCTCCTCCTCTCTTTCTCCCTCTCTCCTCTCCTTCTTTCTCTCCTCTCCTCTCCTCTCCATCTCTCTTCATCTCCTCTCCTCCCTCCTCTCCCTCTCCCTCTCTCCGCTCCTCCTCTCCCTCATGAATCACATAAATCACATGAATTACAAATTGAATCTCACAATGTCACAAAAATCACAATGAAATAGTCTCAAATCATCCAGGACGACTCCCAACCGCTCTTTTCTTATCCCTCCTTCTTTCTTTTTCTCTTTTCTTATCCCTCCTTCTTTCTTTTTCTCTTTTTATTATCCCTCCTTCTTTCTTTTTCTCTTTTCTTATCCCTCCTTCTTTCTTTTTCTCCTTTTCTTATCCTTCCTTCTTTCTTTTCTCTCTTTTCTTATCCTTCCTTCTTTCTTTTCCTCTTTTCTTATCCCTCCTTCTTTCTTTTTCTCTTTTCTTATCCCTCCTTCTTTCTTTTTCTCTTTTCTTATCCTTCCTTCTTTCTTTTTCTCTTTTCTTATCCCTCCTTCTTTTTAATGATCTTTTTTATCCTTCCTGCTTTCTCCTTTTTTATCTCTCCTTTCTCTTTCTTATCTCCCTCTCGCCCTCTTTCTTTTTCTTTCTCTCCCTCTCTCTCTTTCCTGTTGGCTTGTTTTTTCTTCTCCTTCATCCTCCGTTTCAAACTCAGTCTTGTCCGTTTCTTTGTATCAGACGAGTTTCAGTGTTTGAAGCGTTTTGTGCCGTAGACCACAGTGCAGAGGAGCCCTGGAGCGGCTGATCCTAGAGCGTTTTATGCCCTAGACTATGGTGCAGAGGAGCCCCAGAGCGGCTGATATTGCAGCGTTTTGTGCCCTAGACCACGGTACAGAGGAGTCCTGGAGCGGCTGATATTGCAGCGTTTTGTGCCCTAGACCACGGTGCAGAGGAGCCCCGGAGCGGCTGATATTGCAGCGTTTTGTGCCCTAGACCACGGTGCAGAGGAGCCCTGGAGCGGCTCATCCTGGAGCGTTTTGTGCCCTAGACCACGGTGCAGAGGAGCCCTGGAGCGGCTCATCCTGGAGCGTTGGGGACACACCTCGTTGTGTAACGTGTTTCATCATCTGTCCAAACAGATAAAACACTTTATGGGATTAAACTTCCATCTGTGTAAATACTGAGTCTGCAGCTCCAGGAAACACACGAGTCACAAACCACCACAGGCCAGCTTCTCTTTACAATTTATCAATTTATTATACTACTACTACTACTACTACTACTACTACTACTACTACTACTACTACTACTACTACTACTACTACTACTACTATTACTACTACTACTACTACTACTACTAGTACTACTACTACTACTACTACTACTACTACTACTATTACTATTACTACTACTACTACTACCAGTACTAGTAGTACTACTACTACTACTACTACTACTACTACTACTACTACTACTACTACTACTACTACTACTACTACTACTACTACTACCAGTACTAGTAGTAGTACTACTACTACTACTACTACTACTACTACTACTATTACTATACTACTACTACTACTACAGTACTAGTACTACTACTACTACTACTACTACTACTACTACTACTACTACTAGTACTGCTAGTGCCACTAGTAACTCCTACTGCCACTACTACTACTATACTACTACTACTACCAGTACTAGTACTTACTACCACTATTACCAGTACTAGTACTCCTACTACTACTACTACTACCAGTACTAGTACTCCTACTACCAGTACTAGTACTCCTACTACTACTACCAGTACTTCTACTACTACTACTAGACTACTACCAGTACTAGTCCTCCTCCTCCTCCTCCTATCTACTACTACTACTCCCAGTACTAGTACCAGTACTCCTACTCCTACTACTACCAGTACTAGTACTAGTACTAGTACTCCTACTCCTACTCTAGTACTAGTACTACTACTAAGAAGAGGGGCTGGAGAGAGAGAAGGAGGAGCAAAGGAGAAGGAGAGACAGAGGAGAGGGGGAACAGAGGAGACGCAGAGGCCCTCCTCTGCGTCTCCTCTGTTCCTCCTCTCCTCCTCTGTTCCTCCTCTCCTCCTCTGTTTCTCCTCTCCTCCTCTGTTCCTCCTCTGTTTCTCCTCTCCTCCTCTGTTCCTCCTCTGTTCCTCCTGTCCTCCTGTCCTCCTCGGGGCATCAGGGGTTAAATGAACAGAAACAGGAGCAGAGACATGTGATACAGAGAAGAGGACAGAGGGTCAAGTGTGCACAAGAGAGGAGGAGAGGAGGAGGAGAGGAGGAGAGGAGGAGAGGAGGAGGAGAGGAGAGAGGGTCAAGTGTGCACAAGAGAGGAGGAGAGGAGAGGAGGAGGAGGAGGGAGAGAGGGTCAAGTGTGCACAAGAGAGGAGGAGAGGAGAGAGGAGGAGAGGAGGAGGGAGGAGGAGGAGGAGGAGAGGAGGAGAGGAGGCAAGTGTGCACAAGAGAGGAGGAGAGGAGGAGGAGAGGAGGAGAGAGGGTCAAGTGTGCACAAGAGAGGAGGAGAGGAGGAGGAGAGGAGGAGGAGGAGAGGAGGGTCAAGTGTGCACAAGAGCAGGAGGAAAGGAGGAGGAGGAGAGGAGAGAGAGAGAGGAGAGGAGGAGGAGAGGAAGAGAGAAGGAGAGGAGGAGGAGAGGAGGAGAGGAGGAGGAGGAGAGAGAAGGAGAGGAGCAAAGGAGGAGGAGAGGAGGAGAGAGAGAGGAGGAAAGGAGGAGGAGGGGGAGGAGAGGGAAGGAGGAGGAGAGAGGGGGGAGGAGGAAAGAGAGGAGAGTGAGGAAGGGAGGGAAGGAGGGGAAGGGGGAGAGGAGGAGAGGAGAGAGAGAGAAGACGAGGAGAGAGAGGAGAAGACGAGGAGAGGAGGAGGAGGAGGGAGGAGAGAAGCAAAGGAGGAGGAGAGGAGGAGAGAGGGTCAAGTGTGCACCTGTCTGTAGACAGAGAGGAGGAGAGGAGGGGAGAGGAGGAGAGGAGGGAGAGGGGAGGGGGGAGAGGAGGGGGGAGGAGAAGGAGAGGAGAGTGAGGAAGGGAGGGAGGGAAGGAGGGAAGAGGGGAGAGGAGGAGAGGAGAGAGGAGAGGGGGGGGAGGGGAGGAGAGGAGAGAGAGGAGGAGGGGGAGAGGAGAGGAGGGGGAAGGGGGAGGAGGAGGAGGAGAGGAGAAGGAGAGGAGAGAGGAGGGAGAGGAGGGGGGAGAAGAGGAGGAGGAGGAGAGAGAGAGAGGAGAGGAGGAGGGGATAGCGAGGGGAGGGGAGGAAGGAGGAGGAGGAGGAGAGGGAGGGAGGGAGGGGAGGGAGAGGAGAGAGGGAGGAGAGGGAGGAGAGGAGGGAGTAAGGGGAGAGGGAGGGGAAGAGGAGAGAGAGAGAAAAAGAGGAGAAAAGGAGGGAAGGAGGAGAAAGAGAAAAGAAAGAGAGGAGAGGACAAGGGGAGAGACAGGAGGTGGGTGAGAGAGAAAAGGGATGATGTAAGAATGAGAGAGGAAGGGAGGGGGAGGAGAGAGAGAACGAGAGAGGGGAAAGAGAAAGAGGAAAAGTAAGAAAAAAGAAACTGTCCCGGTTTTGATCCGGCTTTAAGTCCTGGTTTAGTCCTGGTTTAGTCCTGGTCTAGACCCGGTTTAGTCCCGGTTTAGTCCTGAATTAGTCCTGGTTCAGTCCTGGTTTAGTCCCGGTTTTAGTCCTGGTCTAGTCCTGGCTTAGTCCTGGTTCTACTGGGTTTAGTCCCGGTTTCGTCCCGGTTTAGTCCTAGTTCAGTCTGGTTCAGTGGTTTAGTCCTGGTTTAGTCCTGGTTTCCTGTTTAGTCCCAGTTTAGTCCTAGTTCAGTCCAGTTTAGTCCCAGTTTAGTCCCAGTTTAGTCCCAGTTTAGTCCCGGTTTAGTCCCAGTTTAGTCCCAGTTTAGTCCTGGTCTAGTCCTGGTTCAGTCCCAGTTTAGTCCTGGTCTAGTCCTGGTCTAGTCCCGGTTTAGTCCTGGTTTAGTCCTGGTTCAGTCCCAGTTTAGTCCTGGTCTAGTCCTGGTCTAGTCCCGGTTTAGTCCCAGTTTAGTCCCAGTTTAGTCCCAGTTTAGTCCCAGTTTAGTCCCGGTTTAGTCCCAGTTTAGTCCCGGTCTAGTCCTGGTTCAGTCCCATTTTAGCCCTGGTCTAGTCCTGGTTCAGTCCCAGTTTAGTCCTGGTCTAGTCCTGGTCTAGTCCCGGTTTAGTCCTGGTCTGGTTTTCCGACTGTGAGAACTGGAGACGGGGCCCGGCTCTGGGACAAAATGGCCGCCCTCCTGGGACCGGGGACCCAGGTGCTGTGGGCTCAGGTTACACTGCAGCTGTCCCACTGAAAAGAACAGAGCGAAAGAACGACAGGAGAGAGGGACGGAGAGAGAGAGGTGAAAGCGAAGGAAGAGAGATGGAGTAGGACCGAATGAAGCGGAAGAGAACATGTGAGAGAGAGAGAGAGGAACAGAGGAGATAAAGGAGTAAAAGATGGAGTGAGAGAGAGTAAAAGGAAGGAGAGAATGGAGTGAAGAGAGATAAAGAAGGATGAGATAAAAGAATAAGGAAAGGAAAAAGAGAAAGGGGGAGTGTTAAAGGAGGGAGAGGAGAGAGGAGAGAGGGTTTGAGGTCAAATGGAGAGAAGGGGATAG
>JAIEZT010000042.1:0-192500 GCA_019594935.1 Periophthalmus modestus | reverse complement strand
CAATACTAGTCCCAGTTTAGTCTGATGTAGACTTGGTTTAGTCCAATACTAGTCCCAGTTTAGTCCTGATGTAGACTTGGTTTAGTCCAATACTAGTCCCAGTTTAGTCCTGATGTAGACTTGGTTTAGTCCAATACTAGTCTCAGTTTAGTCCTGATGTAGACTTGGTTTGGTCCAATACTAGTCCCAGTTTAGTCCTGATTTGACTTGTTTTGGTCCAATACTAGTCCCAGTTTAGTCCTGATGTAGACTTGGTTTAGTCCAATACTAGTCCCAGTTTAGTCCTGTGATGTAGACTTGGTTTAGTCCAATACTCTTCCCAGTTTAGTCCTGATGTAGACTTGGTTTGGTCCAATACTAGTCCCAGTTTAGTCCTGATGTAGACTGGTTTAGTCCAATACTAGTCCCAGTTTAGTCCTGATGTAGACTTGGTTTGGTCCAATACTAGTCCCAGTTTAGTCCTGATGTAGACTTGGTTTGGTCCAATACTAGTCCCCAGTTAGTCCTGATGTAGACTTGGTTTAGTCCAATACTAGTCCCAGTTTAGTCCTGATGTAGACTTGGTTTAGTCCAATACTAGTCCCAGTTTAGTCCTGATGTAGACTTGGTTTGGTCCAATACTAGTCCCAGTTTAGTCCTGATGTAGACTTGGTTTGGTCCAATACTAGTCCCAGTTTAGTCCTGATGTAGACTTGGTTTAGTCCAATACTAGTCCCAGTTTAGTCCTGATGTAGACTTGGTTTAGTCCAATACTAGTCCCAGTTTAGTCCTGATGTAGACTTGGTTTAGTCCAATACTAGTCTCAGTTTAGTCCTGATGTAGACTTGGTTTGGTCCAATACTAGTCCCAGTTTAGTCCTGATTTAGACTTGGTTTGGTCCAATACTAGTCCCAGTTTAGTCCTGATGTAGACTTGGTTTGGTCCAATACTAGTCCCAGTTTAGTCCTGATGTAGACTTGGTTTGGTCCAATACTAGTCCCAGTTTAGTCCTGATGTAGACTTGGTTTAGTCCAATACTAGTCCCAGTTTAGTCCTGATGTAGACTTGGTTTAGTCCAATACTAGTCCCACTTTAGTCCTGATGTAGACTTGGTTTAGTCCAATACTAGTCCCAGTTTAGTCCTGATGTAGACTTGGTTTGGTCCAATACTAGTCCCAGTTTAGTCCTGATGTAGACTTGGTTTGGTCCAATACTAGTCCCAGTTTAGTCCTGATGTAGACTGGTTTAGTCCAATACTAGTCCCAGTTTAGTCCTGATGTAGACTTGGTTTTAGTCCAATACTAGTCCCAGTTTAGTCCTGATGTAGACTTGGTTTAGTCCCAATACTAGTCCCAGTTTAGTCCTGATGTAGACTTGGTTTAGTCCAATACTAGTCCCAGTTTAGTCCTGATGTAGACTTGGTTTGGTCCAATACTAGTCCCAGTTTAGTCCTGATGTAGACTTGGTTTAGTCCAATACTAGTCCCAGTTTAGTCCTGATGTAGACTTGGTTTAGTCCAATACTAGTCCCAGTTTAGTCCTGATGTAGACTTGGTTTAGGTCCAATACTAGTCCCAGTTTAGTCCTGATGTAGACTTGGTTTAGTCCAATACTAGTCCCAGTTTAGTCCTGATGTAGACTTGGTTTAGTCCAATACTAGTCCCAGTTTAGTCCTGATGTAGACTTGGTTTAGTCCAATACTAGTCCCCAGTTAGTCCTGATGTAGACTTGGTTTAGTCCAATACTAGTCCCAGTTTAGTCCTGATGTAGACTTGGTTTAGTCCAATACTAGTCCCAGTTTAGTCCTGATGTAGACTTGGTTTAGTCCAATACTAGTCCCAGTTTAGTCCTGATGTAGACTTGGTTTGGTCCAATACTCGTCCCAGTTTAGTCCTGATGTAGACTTGGTTTAGTCCAATACTCGTCCCAGTTTAGTCCTGATGTAGACTTGGTTAGTCCAATACTAGTCCCAGTTTAGTCCTGATGTAGACTTGGTTTAGTCCAATACTAGTCCCAGTTTAGTCCTGATGTAGACTTGGTTTAGTCCAGTCCAATACTGATATAGACTTGGTTTAGTCCAATCCCAGTTTAGTCCTGATGTAGACTTGGTTTAGTCCAATACTAGTCCCAGTTTAGTCCTGATGTAGACTGGTTTAGTCCAATACTAGTCCCAGTTTAGTCCTGATGTAGACTTGGTTTAGTCCAATACTAGTCCCAGTTTAGTCCTGATGTAGACTTGGTTTTAGTCCATACTCGTCCCAGTTTAGTCCTGATGTAGACTTGGTTTAGTCCAATACTAGTCCCAGTTTAGTACTGATGTAGACTTGGTTTAGTCCAATACTAGTCCCAGTTTAGTCCTGATGTAGACTTGGTTTAGTCCAATACTAGTCCCAGTTTAGTCCTGATGTAGACTTGGTTTAGTCCAATACTAGTCCCAGTTTAGTCCTGGTCCAGTCGAGGTTTAGTCCCACGCAGTTTGTAAGTGTAAACTAACCTAAAGGTAAGAAAATAAGGGTTTACTTTAGAATAATAATTTTAAAGTACACCTTTTCTGGTAGAAGGTCCATCACCTGCTGGTCTCCATGGAGATGTTATTTCTCCCACATTATGGCATTAAACTTACGTATCTCACATTTATTCAGTTACAGGTGTTTGCATTGCTCAAAAATCCCTTGAAACTCATACTTTCTGTGAGTGGGGTCACCTTTCCATAGAACTGACCTGTAACCTGACCTCTTGAGACAGTTGGTAGAGCGTTAGTCTCCTGATCCCAAGGTTGGCGGTACGAATCCCACTCTCAACATTAAAAAAAAGAAAACTAAACATCATTCGTGGAGCAGTCAGATCCACTGGTAGGATTCCACCTGCCACAGATGAATGTTGTTGTGTCCTTGGGCAAGACACTTAACCCGCCTCGCCCCCAGTGTCGGCGTACACCGGTGTGTGAATGTGTGAGTGGTTCGTGGATGTAAAGCGAGTGCCTTGAAGGTGGAAAAGCGCTATATAAAAATGTGACCGTGAATGACAAAAACACAAAGGTACCTATAGCTTTCCGCTGGGACTAAAGGATTAGAAGGTGTATCTCGGACAACAGAAAAACACTAAAATTTGACGCACATCTGACAGGTCACGGAGGGCTCGCCGTGGCGTGCTGCTCCTAATTCCTCTCAAACACTTGTAACTCAACCCGGTGAATCATTTTGGCTGCGCTGCGTCTTGTCTGACAAATCCTCCCTTCGCCTCTGGGTCCGAACGAAACAAGGATCTGGAGGACTCCTGACAATGGCGGACAAGTCAGCACCACTCTGAGCTCTGGGCCTGGCTCCACACGGGGATATTATTAGAAGCAGTTTTGAACCTGTTGAGTGATGGCTGGGTCCCGCCTTCTTGTGTTCTTTAGCTTTAGCCCGGAGCCAATCTGGTAAGGAGCCGAAGAGGGTAGAGTCGTCAGAAATGGGTTGCACTTCTATGGGGTATTAACTGATAACACACAACACATGTAGGTCACCGTGTTACCTTTTATTGCTTTGAAAATGCTATACAGCGGTGTCTCGTTTATCGCAGGGTTCTAAAAATAACCCACAATAGGCGAAATCCGCGAAGTATCAGCTTTATTTTTATTCATTTATGTTGTCTGTAAAACCCCTCACCACACACTTTATACACTTTTCTCACACAGGCATTAACATTTTCTCACATTTCTCTCTTGTTTAAACACAAAGTTCAAACCTTCGGTCGGTGCCTTTGTCGGTGCAGAACGTTTCATCGACATTTGTGGGTTTTGTCGGGGAGAAAACTTGCAAACATACAGCACTTCAGAGTCACACTGATCTAACATTTATGTAAATTTGTCTGACACATTCTGTACTGTACAGGAGACACGGAGGAGACTGATGGACAATGGTCTACAGTCCCTCAGCCAATCAGGATGCAGAACACAATGGTCTACAGTCCCTCAGCCAATGCAGACGCAGAACACAATGGTCTACAGTCCCTCAGCCAATCAGGACGCAGAACACAATGGTCTACAGTCCCTCAGCCAATCAGGACGCAGCACAGACAGTCCCTCAGCCAATCAGGACGGAACACAATGGTCTACAGTCCCTCAGCCAATCAGGACGCAGAACACAATGGCCTACAGTCCCTCAGCCAATCAGGACGCAGAACACAATGGTCTACAGTCTCAGCCAATCAGGACGCAGAACACACATGGTCACAGTCTGCACATTACACCAGGTTTGTGAAGTTGTTGTGAACAGTTTTGTATCAAGACAGTTTGAATAGGATCCAGGAGAGATCTCTATATGACTCAAACATGCTTGGATGATCTAAAACCTCTTCAGGCATGTTTTTTATGAGAAAACAGCATTATAACAGGGGAGAAAGCAAAATTTTAAAATCGATTTAGCATAATACTCGTCTTTAAAGGGCCTGACCTGATTTCAAACCATGAATCAGGAACATTTTTTACTTTGAACTTTTAGCCCTGCTCACTTAGTACTTTACAGCACTGGAACATAATGAAGTAAAAGTAGTAAAATACTGTAATTAAGTAAAGTGCAGCTATACTTTTTACTTTTACTGCAGTAGATTGGACAGCGGGTATCTGTACTTTCTACTCCACTACATTTTTGAACAGGACTGAAAAGTAATTGTTAGTTTTTTTTTTGTTTTGTTTTTTGTTTTTTTGTTTTTGTTTTTAAACCAGCATGTTAACATTTTTACTTAAGTCTATTTTTTTTTTCATTTTTACTTGAGTATTTTTGGCCTTGGCATCTGTACTTTTAGTAACAAAACTAAGTAACATATTTCCTGGACTATAAGTCGCACTTTTGTTCATAGTTTGTGTTGTCCGGGGACTTATACTCAGATGCGATTTATATGTGAAGTATCTGTTTTTTCTTCATTATTATGCATTTTTTGGCAGGTGCAACTTATACTCCAGTGTGACTTATACTCCAGTCTATACTCCAACTTATACTCCAGTGTGACTTATACTCCAGTCTATACTCCAACTTATACTCCAGTGTGACTTATACTCCAGTCTATACTTTTACTATACTCTCCAGTGTGACTTATACTCCAGTCTATACTCCAACTTATACTCCAGTGTGACTTATACTCCAGTCTATACTCCAACTATCCAGAGTGACTTATACTTCAGTCTATACTCCAACTTTATACTCCAGAGTGACTTATACTCCAGTCTATACTCCAACTTATACTCCAGTGTGACTTATACTCCAGTCTATACTCCAACTTATACTCCAGTGTGACTTATACTCCAGTCTATACTCCAACTTATACTCCAGTGTGACTTATACTCCAGTCTATACTCCAACTTATACTCCAGTGTGACTTATACTCCAGTCTATACTCCAACTTATACTCCAGAGTGACTTATACTTCAGTCTATACTCCAACTTATACTCCAGTGTGACTCCATACTCAGTCTATACTCCAACTTATACTCCAGTGTGACTTATACTCCAGTCTATACTCCAACTTATACTCCAGTGTGACTATACTCCAGTCTATACTCCCAACTTATACTCCAGTGTGACTTACTTCAGTCTATACTCCAACTTATACTCCAGTGTGACTTATACTTCAGTCTATACTCCAACTTATACTCCAGTGTGACTTATACTCAGTCTATACTGAACTTATACTCCAGTGTGACTTATACTCCAGTCTATACTCCAACTTATACTCCAGTGTGACTTATACTCCAGTCTATACTCCAACTTATACTCCAGAGTGACTTATACTTCAGTCTATACTCCAACTTATACTCCAGTGTGACTTATACTTCAGTCTATACTCCAACTTATACTCCAGTGTGACTTATACTCCAGTCTATACTCCAACTTATACTCCAGTGTGACTTATACTTCAGTCTATACTCCAACTTATACTCCAGAGTGACTTATACTTCAGTCTATACTCCAACTTATACTCCAGTGTGACTTATACTCCAGTCTATACTCCAACTTATACTCCAGTGTGACTTATACTCCAGTCTTGTGTGTGTCAGGCTGTGTGTTTTGCTTTTAATCACTGTGGAGAACTCTGTGTGTGTGGTTGTGTGTATATGTGTGTTTGTGTGTGTGGTTGTGTGTTTTTTGTGTGTGTATATGTGTGTTTGTGTGTGTGGTTGTGTGTTGTTGTGAGGTTGTGTGTGTTTGTGTGTGTGGTTGTGTGTTTTTGTGTGTATATGTGTGTTTGTGTGTGTGGTTGTGAGGTTGTGTGTGTTTGTGTGTGTGGTTGTGTGTATATGTTCTGTTTGTATGTGTGGTTGTGTGTATATGTGTGTTTGTGTGTGTGGTTGTGTATGGTTGTGTGTGTATATGTGTGTTTCTCTGTGTGTGTGTGTGTGTGTGGTTGTGTGTGGTTGTGTGGTTGTGTGTGGTTGTGTGTGGTTGTGTGTATATGTCTGTTTGTGTGTGTATATGTGTGTTTGTGTGTGTGGTTGTGTGCGGTTGTGTGTATATGTGTGTTTGTGTGTGGTTGTGTCTGGTTGTGTGTGGTTGTGTGTATATGTGTGTTTGTGTGTATATATGTGTTTGTGTGTATGGTTGTGTGTGGTTGTGTGTATATGTTTGTTTGTGTGCGGTTGTGTGTCAGTCTGTGTGGGATTGCATTTAATCACTGTGGAGAACTCTGTGTGTGTGGTTGTGTGTATATGTGTGTGGTTGTGTGTGTATGTGTGTTTGTGTGTGTGGTTGTGTGGTTGTGTGTTGTTGTGTGGTTGTGTGTATATGTGTGTGTGGTTGTGTGTTGTTGTGTGGTTGTGTGTGGTTGTGTGTATATGTGTGTTTGTGTGTGTGGTTGTGTGTTTGTGTGTGGTTGTGCGATTGTGTGTGGTTGTTTAATCACTGTGGAGAACTCTGTGTGTGTGTGGTGTGTGTGTGTGTGTGTTGTGCGGGTTGGTGTGTTGTTTAATCACTGTGGAGAACTCTGTGTGTGTGGTTGTGTGTTTGTGTGTTGTTGTGTGGTTGTGTGTGGTTGTTTAATCACTGTAGAGAACTCTGTGTGTGTTGTTGTGTGGTTGTGTGTTGTTGTGTGGTTGTGTGTGGTTGTTTAATCACTGTGAGAACTCTGTGTGTGTGTTGTGTGTTTGTGTGTTGTTGTGTGTGTTGTGTGTGTTGTTTAATCACTGTGGAGAACTCTGTGTGTGTTTGTGTGTTGTATGTGTGGTTTGTGTGTGCGGCTGTGTGTGTGGTTGTTTAATCACTGTGGAGAACTCTGTGTGTGTGGTTGTGTGTTTGTGTGTGTTGTTGTGTGGTTGTGTGTTGTTGTGTGTTGTTGTGTGGTTGTGTGTGGTTGTCTAATCACTGTGGAGAACTCTGTGTGTTTGTGTGTGTGTTTGTGTGTTGTTGTGTGGTTGTGTGTGGTTGTTTAATCACTGTGGAGAGCTCTGTGTGTGTGGTTGTGTGTTGTTGTGTGGTTGTGTGGTTGTGGTTGTGCGGTTGTGTGTGGTTGTTTAAATCACTG
This sequence comes from Periophthalmus modestus, assembly GCA_019594935.1. NCBI lineage: Eukaryota > Metazoa > Chordata > Actinopteri > Gobiiformes > Gobiidae > Periophthalmus > Periophthalmus modestus. The sequence goes on along the minus strand of JAIEZT010000042.1, from coordinate 185,025 downwards.
TGGAGAACTCTGTGTGTGTGTGTGTGTGTGTGGTTGTGTGTGTGTGTGTGTGTTGTTGTGGTTGTGTTGTGTGTGGTTGTTTAATCACTCTGGAGAACTCTGTGTGTGTGGTTGTGTGTTGTTGTGTGGTTGTGTGTGGTTGTTTAATCACTGTAGAGAACTCTGTGTGTGTTGTTGTGTGATTGTGTGTGATTGTGTGTGGTTGTGTGTATATGTGTGTGTGGTGTGTGTTGTGTGTGTGTGTGTGTGTGGTGTGTGTGTTGTTGTGTGGTTGTGTGTTGTTGTGTGGTTGTGTGTTGTTGTGCGTTTGTGTGTGGTTGTTTAATCACTGTGGAGAACTCTGTGTGTGTTGTTGTGTGGTTGTGTGTGGTTGTGTGGTTGTGTGTGGTTGTGCGTTTGTGTGTGGTGGTTTAATCACTGTGGAGAACTCTGTGTGTGTTGTGTGTGTGTGTGTGTGTGGTGTGTGTGTGTGTTTGTTTAATCACTGTGGAGAACTCTGTGTGTGTGTGGTTGTGTGTTGTTGTGTGTTGTTGTGTGGTGTTGTGTGGTTGTTTAATCACTGTGGAGAACTCTGTGTGTGTGGTTGTGTGTGTTGTTGTGTGGTTGTGTGTTGTTGTGTGGTTGTTTAATCACTGTGGAGAACTCTGTGTGTGTGGTTGTGTGTTGTTGTGTGTTGTTGTGTGGTTGTTTAATCACTGTGGAGAACTCTGTGTGTGTTTGTGTGTGTTGTTGTGTGGTTGTGTGTGGTTGTGTGTGGTTGTTTAATCACTGTGGAGAACTCTGTGTGTGTGTGGTTGTGTGTTGTTGTGTGGTTGTGTGTTGTTGTGTGGTTGTGTGTTGTTGTGCGGTTGTGTGTGGTTGTTTAATCACTGTGGAGAACTCTGTGTGTGTTGTTGTGTGTATATGTGTGTTTGTGTGTTGTTGTGCAGTTGTGTGTGGTTGTTTAATCACTGTGGAGAACTCTGTGTGTGTGGTTGTGTGTGTTGTTGTGCGGTTGTGTGTGGTTGTTTAATCACTGTGGAGAACTCTGTGTGTGTGGTTGTGTGTGGTTGTGTGTGTTGTTGTGTGGTTGTGCGGTTGTGTGTGGTTGTGTGTGTTGTTGTGTGGTTGTGTGTTGTTGTGCGGTTGTGTGTGGTTGTGTTAATCACTGTGGAGAACACTGTGGTGTGTGTGTGTTGTGTGGTTTGTGTGTTGTTGTGTGGTTGTGTGTGGTTGTTTAATCACTGTGGAGAACTCTGTGTGTGTGGTTGTGTGGTTGTGTGTGGTTGTGTGTTGTTGTGCGGTTGTGTGTGGTTGTTTAATCACTGTGGAGAACTCTGTGTTACATTTTTTGTGTGAAAATCGCTTTATAAATAAAGTGTGGTTTGATAAAGGGCGTAGTGAAGAACACGAGGTTCTTTCCAAAACGAGGTGTGGGCGACAAAAATGGATCATAATAATCAGAGTTTCACAATATGTGACTTAAGGCTTAATGACCTTTGTTTAGGAAAATTAAACATTTTTTAGTTTTTATTATACACAGGTCGGTCGAGTGTCACTGATCCACAGGTCGTTGGTGCGATTCCAGCTTCCACAGATGAACACTGCTGTTGTGTCCTTGGGCAAGACACTTCACCCACTGTCTGTGTGCTCCGCTGTGTGAATGTGTGAGTGGTGCCTTAATGTGAAGAGCTTTGAGTCACTTGATTTTGGAAAAGTTCTGTATAAAAATGTGACTTTTACCATTTACCAGACACTGAAGCTGAACGTGCACTGGGCAGGTCCTCAGGTTAACTCAATACTTTTTTCATTTTCATTCATTCGTTTGTCCAGGGGTGAGACTTATATGTGAAATTACTCAAATATATGTATGTATAACTTCACATCTATTGTATCTACTGCTCCTGTACCATGAACATTTTAAAATTTCAACATTACGGTAATTTAAAAGATATATAACTTGTCTTTAAAGATAAAATGTCCCCAAAAAGAGCAACTTATATATGTTTTTTTTTTTTTCTTCATTATTTTGTATTTTTTTTTGGCTGGTTTCGACGATACGATACTCAGTTTGGTGGGACATAACTGTGGTAAATGTCATGTAGTATCATTATTAGTAAAAATACGTTTTAGTGAAGTCTTTGCAGGTTAAAACAATGTGGTAAGTTCCTCACTGAGATGGAGTAAATGTACATACACTCAGCCCCGCCCACTTTCTCTGTAAATGCAGCTAAACCGCGCTTTCTTTGTAGTAGCTCTTCTGGTTAAGTGGAAATGGAGAATTTGGGAAAAGTTTCGGTGCTAAAATCTTATGTAAAGTCGGTTTGTTCAACAACGAGTCAACGCTGCACCGATTCTCTGGGAAGCTTCAAAACGGCTCTGTCAAATGAAGCTAACTGAAGCTAGCACTTATAAGGCAGAATTTGGAGTCGTCAAGTACACATTTGGAAATCCAACGAGTATCATAGCAACCAAAGAGCCAATCAGGAGCGAGGATGTTGAAGATGCCACCGTACCACTGGTTTAGCAGGGAGCAGACGCTTAGCAACACTGTCAATCAAACCTGTTGCTAACGCTAGCGGGAAGGCGCCTGATTTGTCTGTTATTAATGTTCATATGTTGATTTACAGACACAGACGTGAAATAAAAACCCCAGGATCATGTAGAGGGTTAATACGAACATTTAAGACCAACATGAGTCTGACAGCAGCAGGGACAGAGAGAGAGACAGTTTTTCAATATAAAAAAAAAAAAAAAAAAAAAAAAAAAAAAAAAAAAAAAAAAAAAAAAACAAAAAAAAAAAAAAAAAAAAAAATTCAAAGATTTTAAATAACTAAATAAAAAAAAAACCTTAAGATAACAAAAAATGTAACTAAACTAAAAAAAAAAACCAAAGAACAAAAATAACTTAAAAAAAATAAAAAAAAAATTAAAAATGAACTCAGGATAACTAAGAAGAATAAATAAACTCAAAATAACTCAAAGAATGAAGAAAATAAACAAAAAAACAAACCAAAAAACATAAATAAACAAAAAATAAAAACAATATAACACCCAGGATCATGTAGAGGGTTAATACGAACATTTAAGACCAAAAATGAGTCTGACAGCAGCAGAGACAGAGAGAGACACAGTTTTTCAATAAACAAAAATAAACTGAAAAAAAACAAAAACAAAACCAGAAAAGAAAAAAAAAAAAATTCAAAAGGATTAGATAAGCTAAATTAAAAAAAACCCTCAAGATAACAAAAAATGTAACTAAAAAAAAAAAAAAAAAACAATTTGGAACTAAAAAAAAAAAAAAAAAAAAAAGTAAAAAGTAAAAAGAAAATAAAAAATAAATAAATAAAAAAAATTAAAAATGAACTCAGAATAACTAAAAAGAATAAATAAACTCAAAATAACTTAAAAAAAACCTGAAGAAAATAAAACAAAAAACAAACCCAAAACACATAAATGAACATAAATAAACAAAAAATAAAAACAATAAACCCAGGATCATGTAGAGGGTTAATACGAACATTTAAGACCAAAATGAGTCTGACAGCAGCAGAGACACAGAGAGAGAGACACAGTTTTTCAATAAACAAAAATAAACTGAAAAAAAAAACAAAAACAAAACAAAAAAAGAAAAAAAAAAAAAAAAAATTCAAAAGGATTAAATAACTAAATAAAAAAACCCTTAAGATAACAAAAAATGTAACTAAACTAAAAAAAAAAAAAACAACAAAAATAACTAAAAAAAAAAAAAAAAAGAAAAAAAAAAAAAAAAAATGAACTCAGAATAACTAAAAAGAATAAATAAACTCAAAATAACTCAAAAAATGAAGAAAATAAACAAAAAACAAACCCAAAAACATAAATAAACATAAATAAACAAAAAATAAAAACAATAAACCCAGGATCATGTAGAGGGTTAATCCGAACATTTAAGACCAAAATGAGTCTGACAGCAGCAGGTACAGAGAGAGAGAGACAGCTTTTCAATAGAAAGTGAACTGGAGCCAGAGTGGATGGAGCCGGAGCCACGCACATGTTCACTTCCTGTTTGGAACGTGGCAGCTAGCAGGTTAGCTCTGTCCATTTATATAAACAGTCTATGATACACCCACAAATGTTTCCCCTGATCATTTCTGTAAGTGACAAGCTCCTTAATCCCTCACAGTCTAATCATACTGAACAGAGATCAGGGTTTTACTGCAAATCCTAGAGTTTAGTGAGTGACTAATGAGATGGATAAATAGATCAAGATAGAGATTTGTGCATTTACCTTTTGGATATTTCACAAAGTACGTTGTTTTCAAGAGGGAAATCTGGCCCTTGTCCTCATCTGGGAGTATGACATCATCACAAAAATCTGAAAAACCACCAATATTTATCCAACCACAGCCTCTGCAGAAGAACAGGAGCCTAAACGCCGGCCTTTCACACTGGAGGGAGACTTTCTGAGGTCCCTCTCGCCTCATGCAGACGTGTGACTGTCTGCGGTTACATGCACACTCAAAATCAAATTAAATCACACTGCTATCAGATCTTTTGGGTTTGGAGATGATTAAAATGATGTGTAAACAGTTAAAGACGGGGTATTACGCAAAACCGATTTTTTGGAGCTTTCTCCCATGTTTAATGTTGGTCCCTCACCAAAAACATGCCTGAAGACGTCTTAGATGTCAGTCGTGCATGTTTGAGTAAGCAGGGAGCGGGCACTTAGCTACGCTGTCAATCAAACCTGTTGCTAACGCTAGAGTTAGCGACCTCGGGTAAAAAAGGTGCCTGATCTGTCTGTTACTTTACAAAATAACAAAATAAAATACTAGAATCATGTAGAGCAGGTGATTACGGACATTTTAAGACCAAAATGACGAGTCTGACAGCAGCAGATACAGAGAGAGGGGACACAGTTTTTCAATAGAAAGTGAACTGGAGCCAGAGTTGATGGACCCGTAAGTGCACCCATGCTCACTTCCTATTTGGAAGACGGTGGCTAGCGCGTTAGCTATGTCCATTCATATATATACAGTCTAGGAAATGATTCAGATGATTCTAGTGAAGGTGGAGTTTAAAAACACAGTGGAGCACTTCCTGTATCACCACATGATGACATCACAAGGTGGAACAGAGTGTTTCCAGTTTGAGAGAAGAAAAAAATAAATATGCAGGATTATAGCATAGATCAGAAAGACTCACTTTTGGACCATTAATTTAGCGATCTCTCAGGGGCCTTATTCAAAGCCGTTTTACAGTTAGCGAAGCGATTCTGTACGAGGCTCCGCCCACAAGCCTACACCACCTACGCTCCCACACGACAACCCTCAATAATTAACACAACTTAACAAACCTGATGTGATGCGCAGCAGTTTTGTTAGCGAAATGCGGCTGATCGTGCTCTGAAGGTGAGCGACTTAGCACCGAGAGCAAAGGGAGGAGAGACTCAAAAGCGAAACTTATAAAGCTCGTTAATATGTCGTTTTGGCTCAGTATTGCATTCTCGAGACAATAAAAGCTAACGCGGTGATCTAAATGCGCCATGTGTTAGCGGTTCATAGCGTTAGCAGCATGTGTGTCGTTTTAAACCATTTGAAAGCTCCAGAAATCCCGTAATAATCAGATTTGGGCGTGAATGTAAACTTAGCCACTGTTAATCGTGAGTTATTCAAGACGCTCGATCAGTCCAAATAAACAAGACTTGCACTTAACATGGTTCTTGTTGACTCTTGGCTCACACTCGGATCTTTAGTAGCTGTCAGGAGAAACTTTAGCTGCAGGCGTCAGGCAGGTGGGATAATCTCTTAGTAACATCTTTGTATCTGGAACCAATAATAAAGAAATGATTGTCTGAGCTTGTGCGCGCTCGCAGCCGACACGCTCAATCTGTCAAAGCGTCAAATCAATAGAGTTTGTTAATAGTACTCTCTGGGTCTAAACTGCGAGGTGAAAAAATGCTTGTGTAATCTGTGGGCGTGTTGTGCCTGATTTACTATTGGGAAGTGCGTGTGTTATTATCACTATGAAACAAATATGCAAATGAGGGTATTCGGGTTAAAGGTTACGCAAAACTGACTCTAAAGCCGTGTTATAACGCTGTTTCCTCCTCAAAAACAGACCTGGACTTGTGTTTTTGTTTCATTCACATGTTTGAGTCACACTTTATTATCAGTCTGTCACATCTCCAACGCTGGAAAATGCTCTGTTCCACCTTGTGATGTCACCAAGTGGTAGTTTTCAAGTTCAGCTCAAGGATAGAGCAGGTATAGCGACGAATCTGGAGCCGAGTTTCGTATTTGGAGTTCCGACCACGAGTATCATAGCAACCAAAGAGCCAATCAGGAGCGAGGCTGTTGAAGGTAACGCCCCTTCCCGCCCACATCGCCGGTTTAGCAACGCTGTCAATCAAACCTGTTGCTAACGCTAGCGGGAGTAACCTCGGGAAAAGAAGGTGCCTGATCTGTCTGTTATTATAAAAAAACAGCTAAATAAAAATACCAGCAGCAGTTTAGGAGAGAGAGGCGACAGTTATGCAACGTAAAGTGAATTGGAGCCAGAGTCGATGGAGATGGAAGTGCGCTACGCCCTTTTAAATTTACAATCTAGAGCAGACATGTCAGACTCAGGCCTGCGAGATCATGCCAAATATGTATTCGAGCTGACCGCTGCTCCATGCACTGCTAACACTACGAATCCCAGAATGCTTTGCGAATACGTTGGCGCTGGCCCCCACCACTTCTGTTAACACTCATTAGCATCTGCTCCTGTCGCCTCACTCAAATTTAATCCTCCCCTTCTGAAAAACATGCAGATTTTTCAATAAATTTATAGTTTGACCCCGACTTAGTCACAGTTTTTCCTGTATCACCACATGATGACATCACAAGGTGGAACAGAGTGTTTTCAGTCAGAGAGAAGATAAAACTACGTGAGGTTCTAACATTATAACACAGATCGGAAAGTCTCTGTCACTTTTGGACACGGAAAAGACGTGTGGAGGTCAGGTTTGATCAAGAAGTTGACAAAAACGTCTCAGATAAAGGTTCTTTTTAACAGAACTGTTCAACATGTCCCGGAGGGTTTCTGCTTCTGAAGGGTCTCGTGTTGCTACGGTGACGCGATGAGTTTGAGATCCACTGATGTATTAAGGAGAATGGCGAGAAACTTCAACCCTCCACCTCATATTTGGTCTTCCAAGTACCACCGGATCTAAACCAGGTCTAGAACCGGACTAGTCTAGGTCCAAATCAGGCCTAAAACATGTTTAATATGTTCTGAACTAGGACAAAAAGTGGATTAAACGCCGCCTGAAAGAGTTTTCGTACCACAGCTTGAGACCCGCAGTCTGCTCCATTATTATAAATTTGACCAGATCATAATATCTTCACCAACCCCAAACTGAACCCTGCGTCTTCACTGTGAAAATGCCGTATATTCCCTTAAACGTTCCCATTGTAATCCCAGCTCTTCTTGTGGTTTTCCTTACCGCTTCCCTGATTGTTCATTTGTTGTTGTCCGTCACAAAACCTATAATCCTCCATTGTCCGCCCTCATCGCTGAATGCGCGATGACAGAACGACATCCGAGCAGCCGGATCCGGTTTTCCTCAAGTCCGAAGTCCGGGTTTAGACTCAGCCCGAGACACAATCCTGGAGTCGATCCGGATTTTGATGTGGTCTCCCTGGAGTCTTCTATTTAACTCATGTTCATCTAAAAGGAATTTGATAGCACTTATATTTTCAAATGCTCTGTCCCTGTTTCGAAGCTTGGATTGAGTTTCCGAGTTCATACGAAGGAGCAGACAGACCTCATGTTTCAGCATTTATCATAAAAAATAAAGTATCTGTAGTTTGTCCTTGTCATAGTGAAGAAAATACATGTATATAAAGTTATTCGGATTTCGTGTATCAGGTTTAATGCATGGACTCGCGCAATTGAAGAACTTTGACTCCCATTTAGAGGCGGCATCGTCATGGGATAATACACAGTTATATCGACTTTTGTAACACGCAGTTTCAGATTCTGGGACAAAATCCACACTTGGAATCTTGAATTTCGCTGACCTGGTTTTCCTGAACTCGTACAGGGAAAAAACTGAGAAGGAAAAGGTCAGTTGGTGTGTTCGTACTCTGATCTGAAGGGCTTTGGTCGTGTCCAAATTCGACAAAAGCACCGTCCAAAGTACTGTCCAAAGTACTGTCCGAGTACTGTCCGAAGTACTGTCGGAGTACTGTCCAAAGTACTGTCCAAAGTACTGTCCGAAGTACTGTCGGAGTACTGTCCAAAGTACTGTCCAAAGTACTGTCCAAAGTACTGTCCGAAGTACTGTCGGAGTACTGTCCAAAGTACTGTCCAAAGTACTGTCGGAGTACTGTCCAAAGTACTGTCCAAAGTACTGTCCAAAGTACTGTCCGAGTACTGTCCGAAGTACTGTCCGAGTACTGTCCAAAGTACTGTCCGAGTACTGTCTGAGTACTGTCCGAAGTACTGTCCGAGTACTGTCCGAGTACTGTCCGAAGTACTGTCCGAGTACTGTCCGAGTACTGTCCAAAGTAGTGTCCGAGTACTGTCTGAAGTACTGTCCGAAGTACTGTCCGAAGTACTGTCCGAGTATTGTCTGAAGTACCATTCAAAGTACTGTCCGAAGTACCATTCAAAGTACTGTCCGAAGTACCATTCAAAGTACTGTCTGAAGTACCGTTCAAAGTACTGTCCGAAGTAAAGTCCAAAGTACTGTCCAAAGTACTGTCCAAAGTACTGTCCAAAGTACTGTCCGAAGTACTGTCCGAGTACTGTCCGAAGTACCGTCCAAAGTACGGTCCAAAGTAAAGTCCAAAGTACTGTCCGAAGTACTGTCCGAGTACTGTCTGAAGTACCGTCCGAAGTACTGTTCGAAGTACCCTTTAATGTATTGTCCGAAGTACTGTTCAAAGTACCGTCTGAAGTACCATTCAAACCATTCAAAGTACCATCTGAAGTACTGTCCATTCAAAGTACCATCCGAAGTACTAAAAAGTCAAATTTATGGTACACAACTATTACCTTTTTAGTGTGATAATAATATTTATATTTCTAGTCACTGTCCATGTGTTTTAACTCTGGTGTAAAGTGATTTGTGCACATTTGTGGAGGTACACTAATTTAAATGTATATTTTTTTTGACTTCTGTGTAATTGGTTGATTACTTTTAAGGGGGCGGTGCCTTTAGAAGTCCTGCCTCGTGTGAGTAAAAGTGAACCAAGAGTGAGACAGTGTGCGTTTTTTTTTTACCTTTCAGACAAAGATCTTCTCCGACGACGCACCTGTCGCCCAGTCCAGTACAGAGTCTACACAGGAACGTTGCTCAAGGACACAACAGCAGCATTCATCAGTGGGAGCTGGAACTGCACCACCAACCTGAGGGTCAGAGGACATGACGCTCAATCAAAGAAATCAACGGATAAACACTTCAACTGAGCCACTGTCGCCTCGAGCCTCTGTCGCTCCTGAAATCCAGGTCTTGGGTTCGACTCCCGGGGCCTCTACATGGAGCTTTTTCACATGTAGTGGTGAAAACGAAAGTGGCAGGTTCGATTCCCACTAAATCACAAACCTGCTCTATTGTTGCGTGCTCTTGTCCTTCATGTCCCGCTCCAGTAACAGTCATGTGTCTGGTCCTGACAGGGAGGGCATCTGACGCACTGTACAACTGTGGAAGTCACCACAAAACTGTGTCTTTGTGCCAAAAAGCAGATCTGCCTAAAGTAAAATGAACATAAAGTATTTACTTGTGTTTATTCATAATTATTATCGTCATTAGGCCTCGTGGTGTTTTTGTAGCGTCTAACCTTCGCTCCAAACCCTCAAATCAACATGTTTGAGTCACACTTTAATATTAGTCTGTCACATCTCCAAAGCTCAAAATGCTCCGTTCCACCTTGTGATGTCATCAAGTGGTAGATTTCAAGTTCAACAGCTACATTTTACCTTAAGTTCAGCAGCAAATGGCAATTCCAGGACTGAAATCATCCAAAACATTATATCATATCTCAGAAAAAAGCTTAATATGAGCCCTTTAAAGAGGGAGTATTATGTAAATCATGTTTGGAGCTCTACAGGACTTTCCAGGACTCTCCAGGACTCTTCAGGACTCACCAGGACTCACCAGGACTGTCCAGGACTCACCGGGACTCACCAGGACTCTCCAGGACTCCCCAGGACTCTCCAGGACTTTCCAGGACTCCCTAGGACTCCCCAGGACTGTCCAGGACTCACCGGGACTCACCAGGACTCTCCAGGACTTTCCAGGACTCCCTAGGACTCCCCAGGACTCTCCAGAACTCGCCAGGAGTCTCCAGGACTCACCGGGACTCATCAGGACTTTCCAGGACTCAGCAGAAGTCTCCAGGACTCTCCAGGACTCACCAGAAGTCTCCAGGGCTCACCAGGACTCTCGAGGACTCACCAGGACTCACCAAGATCCTCCAGGGCTCACCAGGACTCACTAGGACTCTCCAGGACTCACCAGGACTCACCAGGACTCTCCGAGACTCTCCAGGACTCTCCGGGACTCTCCAGGACTTTCCAGGACTCTCCAGGACTCCCCAGGACTCTCCAGGACTCTCCAGGACTCTTCAGGACTCTCCAGAACTCACCAGGACTCACCAGGAGTCTCCATGAGTCTCCAGGACTTACCAGGACTCACCAGAAGTCTCCAGGACTCTCCAGGACTCACCAGAACTCACCAGGACTCTCCAGGACTCATTTTTTGTGCTTCTTTAAAGCCCTGTTTCTCAGTAAAGATTGTCAGTTCCAGGTCTTAAATGATCCAAATGATTCTACAAATGAAGGTGTGTGGAGTTTAAAAACACAGTGGAGCACTTCCTGTTTTACCACTTGATGACATCACAAGTTGGAGCAGAGTGTTTTCAGTCTGAGAGAAGAACTCAACCTAAATCTACAGGTTTTTAGTGCATTAAACATGTGAGAATGAAACAAAAACTCCAGGTATTTTTTTTTTTGAGACTTTAAAGTAGTGTACTGTGGGCCCTTTAATGTTTGTAAAAAATAATTTAAAAAAACATTCACATCACACAAATTAAGTGTAGCTCTCAGTTCTCAGCGGCTTCCGGACCCGCAGAGGCCTCACAGGACACATAAAGAGCCGGGAGCCGCGGGGAGAGTCCATGTGATCCGGCTCTTTGTCCCTTCAGCCCAAACACATGTATTGTTCAGAGCTGATAGAATGACTCTGCACTGTTTCACATACAAAAAGCAACCTGATCCTCCAGCTGCAGGTTCTCACAGACGCACAGCTCTGCACCGGCCCCGAGCGCCGGCCCCGAGCACCGGCCCCGGGCCCCGAGCACCGTCCAGCTCCGGCCTGGGACTCGCTCTTCTGCTCCACAGCACACGGTTTTCAACAAGGGCCCGTTAATCTATACGCCTCTGTTTAGATTCCACGCTTGGATTTGTCTTAAATTATTTCATTTACCATTATCTCGCATTTAATTATACTTATTAATGCAAAAATATATCACACAAATAGCAAAGTAATGCAGCGAAATGGAAGCTAGCAAAAGGAAACGCTAACTTTAAACAGCTCATTTTACTCTTTTTTCAAATCTATAATCTATTAAAAAAAATCTATAAGTTATAATGTTGTTTTCTCGTCACAAAAAGACCTGGAGTTGTGTTTTTTTGTTTCTTTCACATGTTTAACACACAAATAAACCTGCATTTTTAAGCTGCTTTCTTCTCCCAAACAGAAAACACTCCGTTCCACCTTGTGATGTCATCAGGAAGTGCTCCACTGTGTTTTTAAACTCCACACATCTTCAGTAGAATCATTCGGATTGGATCATTTCACCTCTGGAATCGCCAATCTCGACTGAACTAAAGGTAAAAGGAGCAGTTAGGGTGAAAACTAACACTTCATGACATCACAAGGTGGGTTTTTTTGAGGAGGGAACAACTTTACAACATCGCCAAAAGAGTCAAGAGTCAGTTTTGTGTCATACAGGAGCTTTAATCTGGCAAAGTGGCCCATTCTTCCAGTGTTAAGCCGTACAGCTAAATGCTAATCTCTTCAGATCAGATCCCTGCATACACCCTAAAACGCTCTTCACGGTTTTCGAGCGCCGTTTCGTTGTCTTCGCTTGCTCGTCCCGGCGCCTCGTGAGGAGGAGACATGACGCTTTACGAGTTGATGATGTTTAGGTCCCAATGTAGCGTCATTTCTCTTCGCTGGCGCCGTTTTCTTGTCATTTCTTTAGCTGATTCTATGCACAGCGCCTCTACAGGTGAGGAGGAGACATGACACTTTACTTTTGGTTGAGTTGATGAAAGTTTAGGTCCCGAAGTTGCGTCTTCTTCGCTCTTCGTCCCAGGTGTTTCGAGCGCTGTTTCCTTGTCATTTCTTTAGCTGATTCCACACACAGCGCCTCTACAGGTGAGGAGGAGATGTGACACTTTACTTTTGGTTCAGTAGATGAAAGTTTAGGTCCCCAATGTAGCGCTCTTCTTCGCTCTTCGTCCGCTTTACTTTGGGAGTTGATGAAAGTTCGAGCTCTGTTTTCTTGTTCATTTTCTTTTTCGAGCTGATTCTATGCTTTACAGCGCACAGCTCTCTACAGGTGAGGAGGAGACATGACGCTTTACTTTTGGTTGAGTTGATGAAAGTTTTGGTCCCCGATCGAACTGAAACCGCTTTAGTTTGTCTTGAGAATGTGCCGTTAATTATTCACGGCAATGAGTTTAACTTTTCACAACTTTCAGAGCAACACTTCGCATGCTAACTGTGCACTTCCTGCTTCTCTGACAATGAAACGCTTTATAATTCTAAGCAGGCAGTACACAGCGGACTTATTTTGACCTCGACAGCTGCTTATACAATCTACCGGGGCAAGACTAATTTTGGTTGGGACCCGTTAGCTATAGGCTCTTCTGGATGCACTGATATCACATGAACAGAGCAGATTGTAACAAAGCCCAAAGAGAGCTGAGATAATGACGTTTAAACCCGGCTTGTTAAATCCAGGAAGTGGTGACAGAAAGCTCCTGGCGCGGATCATGCATACGTCTCCTCACATCTGTTCCTAATGCTGAGCTAGCATCTGGGAAAAGCAGCGCAGATCCTTCTGGAAAAGACCGAAATCAAAGCGCCAACAAATGTTTTAATCGCTCTTTAAGATGCTCAAATCCCGGGACAAAGTGAGCAGTGACGCATCGGAATATTCTCACACATACTTTAGACTTTACATACGTAGAGCTGGATTAAGTACGCCCAATTAGTGTCCAGATTCGTAAATTATAAGCTAACGAAAGGTTGCACGAAGCGGCTGGATGTGAAAGGGGCAAGTGTAAAAAGCATGATGCAATCGTAAAGTGAAGCGACCTCGACTTGGACTGTGCAAAAAGATCCTCGTGTTGAAACTTTTCTGGACGTAATGGTGAGAACTTTGGCGGGATTGCGAGTTCTTAAAAGTGTGTGTAGCCCAAGGATACAACACAAACCAGGCACAACAGGCTAAACCATTAGAAACGTGTCTGCTGGCCTTGGATGGAGATATAGATTTAGATTAAAAACGTGCATTGTGTAACTTTTCTGGTGGAAGTAAAAGGAAAATTCGATTCTGGCAGCCTCCTGTTAGCATACTGGCTAGCGCTGGTTTAGATTTAGGTCTGAGGATGGAGTTAAAAATAGGAGATAGATGATTTCTGTTTTAAATCTGTACCTCACTATCTTCAGCAGAGTGTTTAGTGTCTTTGAGTTGGAGATGTACAGCAGATTGTCGTCCTGAGCTGCTCTTCCGATGGTGTTGGTACATTTTCTTATGGAGTGGCTGTTGTTTCCTCAATATAACGCCCACTGCAGTGTTTTACTATTGATCTCTATGAACTAGACAACTGAGGGATTACGCAGACATCTTTTTTCTGGATGAAGGTACAAAATCTGTTTGTTTCTTTGCCTGGAATGTCCCACAGTATGGCATTAAACTCACGTATCTCCATGAAAAGCAGTTGGCGTCCCGAGGCGAAGGTACAGGTCAGTTCTGTGTGTTTTTCCTAGATACTTTTGAGCATTAAATAGTAAGCTAGTTAGTTTAATGCCATATTGTGGAACATTCGAAGCAAATAAAGCTCATCACTCATCTTCACGGAGACTAGCAGGTAGCGCAAACTCAGAAAAAACACTTATCTAAGGCAAAGATTTAGAGTCTGGTCAAAGGTGAGTCCCCACGAGTTTAGATGGGCGTGATTGACAGGTGGATTAGCCAATCAGGGACAAGCACGGCCCATTTATATCAAAACAAATATGGCTGCTTACAGGGATAAAAGAAAGGGAAAAAATATCACAAGGACTGAAAAACATGGTGGATTTCTGTAGAATCAATGAGCAAAGCACCAATCTCTGTTAGTCTGAGGGGAGAGAAGTTAGATTTTGTTCTAAATGATGGACGACCAATGAGCTCCGTTGTTTCTTGCGTCGCTGAAATAAGTGAATCTGATTGGACGGCCGTTTGGTTCTGGCTCGAGGCGCGACAAAGGGTGTGGAGGCCAGACTGACCTCCCTCTGGAAATATAGAGAGATATCAGTCTGGACTTGTCAGGCATCGACTGTCCAACTTCTGAAAAAGAAAACAACGCTGCACACTCCATGTTACTGCTGCTGCTGCTGCTGCTGCTGCTGCTGCTGCTGCTGCTGCTGATGATGCTGATGCTGATGATGATGATGATGATGATGATGATGATGATGATGATGATGATGCTTGTGCCACAGACATTTATGATTATACTAAAGGAGGTGTGTCTGATTTTTACTGTTTAAAAAATGTAAAGAAAAAAAAAAACAAAACTAAATATTTGCAGTGATCCAAAGTTATCCCTCATTTTCCTGACACTTTCGGAGCATCCTAGTTATTCACAACAATGCATTTATAAGCACAACTTTCAGGAACAAGAGTGAAGCTTTGATGCCACAATGAAGCTGACATCAAAGCAACAGCAGCTAGCATGCATTTTTTTGCACTTCATTAACATTTTTAATAGGTAAAGTAAAAAATATAAAAAAAAGAAATAACATAATAATAATAATAATGATAATAATAATAATATATAAGTAATTAATAAAATAAAACAGACATATACAAAATAAAATAGTAAATAAATAAATAAATAAATAAAATAAAATAAAATAAAATAAAATAAAATAAATAAAATAAATAATTTAATTTAATTTAATTTAATTTAATTTAATTTAATAATAAATTAATTTAATTTAATTTAATTTAATTTAATTTAAATTTAATTAATAATTTAATTTAATTTAAATTTAAAATTAATTTAATTTAATTTAAATAATTTAATTTAATTTAATTTAATTTAATTTAATTTAAAATAATTTAAAATTTAAATTAATTTAATTTAATTAAAAGAGGGAGGGGGCAGGCCTCAGGTGACATACTGTTGCATATTCACCTGTTTCTAAAAGTTCTCCAGAAACACATCCCAAGTCAAGTGAAAAGCGTCCACTTTAAACGCAGACTCATTTTGGACCCTAAAACCAGCATTTTCAGTGTATTTGTTCTGCAGCAAGACAAATTTTATTTAAATACCCACAGAAATAAACATAAAAAATCATGTACAGCCCCTTTAATCTTGACAGGGCTGCAGTTCTATTATCGAGCTGACTGTAAGAAGGGTTCGAAAAGGGCTGGGAGAGCTCGCTAGCTTAGTTAAACATGCACGGATGACATCGAAAAGCTCGTCAGACATGTTTTTGACGAGGGAACAATGTTATAACATGAGAGAAAGCTAAAAAAAAAGTCATAATACCCCCTGTTTAACATGTATCTGTGTCTGGTTTGAGAGGCACAATCTGGACTTCTCTCCGTGCACAAGCTCCAAAGACACAGACGCTGCACATTTATGAAAAGTGACGGGATTAAAAATGAATGTATTTTGTCAGAGCGGCCTCCAATCTAAACTGTGGCTTAGCTAAGTCAATATTTACGGTTTTGGAGGCAGAGTTGGAGCGAGCCAGGTTCACCGCGTCCTTCACATTTCACACAGAGGAACGGCCGAGGAAGGAGCCCGAGCGCTGATGAGAAAAAGAGATTGTAACACAGCAACCAAAGTCAACACGAGCAGAAGGAAGGCGAGAGCGCTGTGAAGTGTGACGGACAGATGAGTGACACGACCGGGACGGGACGCTTTTCAAACACACAACGTGTTTAGATCACTGTGACTTTTATTGTTCTGAAAATGCCGCAGTCGCCCAAAACAACATATTCAAATGTTTAATTAGTGTCAGTTTCATTTTCAGCATTTTTGAGTCTTTCCATCCTTGTTCCGAACACTAAACGAGCTAAAAATCAGCTGCTACCGCACCAAACTGAGACGACTGCACATCACATCGGGTTTGTGAAGTCGTAGTGTATTGTTCTGAACCATGTTTTTTGTATATTTATGGAAAATGGTCATGCAGGAGGATATGTGACATGAGTTTTGCCATGACAGTAAATCTAGCAACAACTAGCATGCTAACATACGTGTGCAAATTACTGAACAGTGATTTATAATTTGATTCAGACTCATTTTGACGTCAAGAGCTGCTTATGTAATATATCTGCACTGAGGCAAGACTCATTTAGAGCAAATCCACTGGAAGAATCAGGTCCAGAGCTTTCGAACATGAAGAGTTAAAAATCAGATCAGACCTACTAATCGATACTAAAACCAGTATCGAATCTAGATACTCACTTGAGCAGGAATCGATACTATGAAGTTACATTCACAGGACAGAAATGAACCTCTCCAGAATATTTTTAGAATAATGTTGAGCTCTATGTTTCAGTATAAACACCATGGACCAGTGTGAACCTACTGCTCTGAGGATTACCATAGACCAGGAGTCGGCAACCCCCGTCTTCAGAGCCACATGCGGCTCTTTCATCCTTATACTGCAGCTCCATGTGACTCGGGAAAATAAATCATATAAAAGTATTAAATAATAATTAGTACTTAATTGAAGTGTATTTTATTTGTGTAAGTTTTTTTTTTTTATTGTAGTTTAAATTGGAAATTATGTGACCTTGAAATATGATGCAATTATATTTTATTATTATTAATCACTCAAAATAAGCGTCACACTCGCTGAAGTCGGTAAACTCACCAAAACGCCGTGGATTTATCGAGAAATCTGCATGTTGAGACGTGTGAGCAGCTCTTCTCCACCATGAACTACGTTAAACACAAACATCAGCCTCACGACAGAGACAGACCTGAGGAAACATGAAAGTTCAGCCCCGACAGACGCTGAGCAGAGGGTCAGAGCGGACGTCTGTGTCGCACTTCACCGAGTTTATAAACAGCACAATATACATGTTTATACAAAGTGTCGAGGTAAAAAAGTGGTATCTTTATTCTAGATGTCAAAAAGTACTTGCGGCTCCCTGAGTTTCAGACGTCTGCCATAGACTGTGTGTGTAAATGGACATAGCTAACCTGCTAGCTGCCACGTTCCAAACAGGAAGTGATCATGGACGCATTTTGGTCTTAAAATGTTCGTTTTGACCTGTTCCACATGATCCTGGTGTTTTATTTCGCTATTGTGTCTGTAAATCATTGGCTCTTTGCTCTGATACTCACAGAATTCCTGATGCTGCTCCAGATGAGCCGCTGAACCTGCTCCAGCCTCGATGAGCCTCATGTGGAGCTGAATCTGTGGTGACGTCACACTCACTCAGTCACTTCTTTACAGTCAAACGGGAAGATACAAGAAAGTTCCACCATTTAATGTTAAAAACCACATTCTGTTGTCTAAAAAAAGAGTGTTTTTATTATCAAAGTAGTATCAATATTGGTCAATTCCTTAGTATCGAAGTGGAGTTTCAGATTTCAGTATCGACACAACACTGAGGGAACTCTGTTATAACACGATTAAAAGTTCACATTTAAAAAAAAAAGCAAAAGTTGAAAACATAAGACGTAACAGTAGAAACATGTAAACACAGAGGCTGGTCACATGATAAATGTTTTAGCAGTGAAACTCCAGCTCAGAGCTCAGGTATGTTCTCTCCGCTCACACTCACTCCTCTTTTGTTTAAAGCAACAAAAACATTTGTGAGAACAGTTTCACAGTTTGTCCCACAGACGAGGGCCCGGCTCAGTGCAAAGGCCTTACAGAAGACTCGAGTTTATACAAGCAGGCGCACTCTAAACTAACACAAATACTGTGTACTCACTGACCTCATCGCAGTACACGCAGTTTACTACAAAGAGCACGTACTGACAGAACGAGAGCAACGGCCGCTCGAGGCGTGTTTGTGCCGCCGTGTTCACGCTCGGGAGGCGGATGATGTCAGAACTTCACGTGGAGGGCGGGGTCTGCAGGACTCTGTGGTGTGAGTGTAAATGTTGATCTCCACATTATTTAGTGGCATTCGTGGCACGAGTTGCATCCAGTTTTGCACGTCCTTCAAATGTTTTCCATTATTGTGAAGCAAAATAATGTAAAGCTTTTTTTTTTTACTATTTCTGTCATAAAGTCTGAGGGAAAAAAAGAACAAAGATACAGATTCGGAGTAAAGGTTTCACAGAGTTTATTACAAACATGGGGAGGTGAACGCTGGTTGGAGGAGCGGGTCGTAGGAAGCTTAGTCGGAGGTGGAGGTGTTCAAACCGGTCGTAGGAAGCTGGGTTGGAGGCGGAGGTGTTGGAAGCGGTCGTAGGAAGCTTAGACGGAGGTGTTGGAAGCGGTCGTAGGAAGCTTAGTCGGAGGTGTTTGAAGCGGTCGTAGGAAGCTTAGTCGGAGGTGTTGGAAGCGGTCGTAGGAAGCTTAGTTGGAGGTGTTGAAGCGGTCGTAGGAAGCTTAGTCGGAGGTGGAGGTGTTCAAACCGGTTGTAGGTAGCTGGGTCGGAGGCGGAGGTGTTTGAAGCAGTCGTAGGAAGCTGAATTGGAGGTGGAGGCATTTGAAGTGGTCGTAGGAAGCTAGGTTGGAGGTGGAGGTGTTCAAACCGGTCGTAGGAAGCTGAATCTGAGACGGAGGTGTTTGAAGCGGTTGTAAGAAGCTGGGTTGGAGGTGGAGGTGTTTGACGCAGTCTCCAACCGAGAACTCCACCCGAGAGCTCCACCTGAGAACTCCACCTGTCTCCAGGCTAAGTTATAAGTCAGATCTGTGGAGAGTTGTCTTTGCTCACAGTAGAAAAGCATGTTTAAGTTTGTTTTTTTTTGTTTTTTTCCTGCAATTGAACAAATGTCAAATAGAAATGTTTAATGCCATACTGCCCAACGTTTCAGACAAGCAACAGCATCGCCATGGAGACAAGCAGATGCTGGACCCCCCACTGGTAAAGTTACATAGTGCAACTTTAAATCAGACATATTCTGCAAAATGGACTTTTCAGAACTTTTAATCATGTTATAGCTGATTTTTTTTTTCTCATTGTTCCTCTGAAGCTGTATTTGGAGGGATTTGTGCACGTTTGAGTGGATCGTTTGTCCACTGATCTGAAGGTTGCCGGTTCGAATCCCGCTCTCGACATACTCTCACTCGTGTGTGAATGTGTGAGTGAATGTGTGAGTGGATCCTTCATGTAAAGAGCTTTGAGTGACTTGAAGGTGGAAAAGCGTTATATGAGAATGTGAACTTTTACTATATTTGAGCAAACTGTTTGTCTTCAAGACGCCATTTTGTAGACCGACGCCCACTGTGACATACATACTTTTTTCTCCATTTTTATTCTCTCAATCGTGATACTGAACAGGAAGCTTAAACCGACCATTTCACTTATGTCCTAATGGAAGACAAGGCTGGGATTTAATAAGTTTCTTCTTCTTCTCTCTCTCTTTTCGAGCTTTTATAAGAACAAATTTGTGAAATGTGCTTTAAACGTCCCTGGTACTTGTGCTCGAAATAAATAAATCAATGAAATGAAACATGAAAATGAATACTCGTAGGATTTGGCAGCGTCGAATCATCATTTTGGTACAAATGTTAAAAAATGTGCTGCTCTAGTGTGATGTGCTCTGTCCATAGGGGGCGCCGACAGCATGCGGCGCTTTTACGGCGACATCAGCTCCACTGGACACCGCAGTTTTCTAACGAGGAAGTCAGTGGATTTGTTTCTTTTATGAAGTGTTTTTAGATGAATTTAAAATGTGTAAATTATAACAGAATCCACCGAGATGAGAACCGTAGAGACACAAGCGCAGTAGAGCTGATTTAAAGAAGAAGAACACCTCTCTTTTCTCTCGTTAGCTCCGTGTTTGATGACAGACCTGGGGGCCGTCGCTCTCACCCACGCGCTGTCTGCATCATTACCGTTAGCTGACTCATCTTCTTTACAGTAAACGTCCATCGTGGGGAAGTCCGGGTCGGAACGCCGCTCGGTGAAACGGGATCTGCCTGGTTCCTCCGTTTGGCTCTGCGATTCTGGGCTGGAGCGCGAGACGTGAGCAGGTTTTAAATGAACGACGTGAGTGATTCATCTGCTCATTAGGACGGAGATATCGAGTGTTCACTGCAGAGGTGAACCAGAGGCTATTCAAACAAACCGAGGATACTACGTGGAGTTTCCCAGGGAGCGCTGTGGGAACGCTGCTCGGATTTTATGACCCTTTTTTGTAGATTAATGTTGATGCCACAGATTGCGCTCTATAAATCCATTGTGCCAGACACATACAGCGTTCTTTTACAGGGCCCATAGTCCACCATTATCTGATCTGTTCTAATGTCGTTTCCTCAGCACAAACAGACCTGGAGTTGTGTTTAGGCTTCTTTACTTCTTCTCTCAAACAGAAAACACCCTGTTCCACCTTGTGATGTCATCATGTGGTAATACAGGAAGTGCTTTTAAACTCCACGCACCTTCATGAGAATCATTTGGATCATTTCAGCCACGGGAATTGCCACTTATCTCGACTGAACTAAAGGTAAAAAGAGCTGTTCACTTGAAAACCCGCTACCACTTCATGACATCACAAGGTGGAGCAGAGCATTTTGAGTTTTGGAGATGTTACAGACTAATAATACAGGGCGAGTAACATGGTGTAAAGCTCAGAAGAGTCAATTTTGTTTAATATATTGTTGTATTTCTTAATATACAGCAAAAACACACAGGACGAGCCAAAAGTTTGTGTTACTTCTTCATTTCTTTGATTATTCACACTGTCGAGTTTCACTGAAGCATCAGAACTAAAAGGTTGAGGAGCTCGGAGTAGAGCCGTTGTTCCGGGTTGTTCCTGGAGAGATGTTCATGTCCCACCTGGAGGAGGCCCCGGGGGAGACCCAGGACACTCTGCAGGGACTATGTCTCTTGTCTGGCCGGGGAACACCTCAGGGTCCCACTGGAGGAGCTGGAGGACATGTCTGGGGTGAGGGAAATCTGGGAGTCCCTGCTCAGATAAGAGGAAGAAAATGGATGGATGGATGACGCATGTGGAATGTAGAAAACCAAAAATATTTTATCTTCAGATCATAAAACAGATGTTACGTCCCGAAAGTTACTCTTACTTGAGTAGTACTTTTCCCAAATACTTTTTTCTCTTACTTGAGTCATTTCTTGAACCAATACTTTGTACTTCTACTGTAGTAACATCATTCTGAAGTAACATTACTCTTACCTGAATACAGTGTTTGTCTGTTCTCTGTATTATTCTTTTCAATTTTTTTAGCACATTTTTTTGAAACTTGCTGCAGTTTGATCATGTGATTCAAACACGTCTCTGAGCAGAAGAACAGTTAGATCATTTGTTTTTATCACAAATACTATTCATATTCACAAACACGACCAGAACAGACCTGGTTTGTGCAGCACCACAGCCCCGTTCACACGTTGGCTCAGACTCACTTTAATGTAGAAGTTTAAACAGAAAAGCAAAAAGACTCCAATCTGTGAGCACCTCAAGTCTAAGAACAAAAGATTTGAGGAGTTGTAGGAGTGAAGATGTTTGGCTGCGCGGCTTGGATGAGCAGCCAAACATCTTCACTCCTACAACTTTTTGTCCAGTTGACAGATTTTACATTTGCCTTTTACTGTGGACTGACCTGGACGACTGAGGGACACAGAAACTTCACACGAGTCAAACACGAGGAGCAGCACAGACTGAACCCAGAACTCCTGCAGACTACTTTATATACAGTGTACTTTATATACAGTGTACTTTATATACAGTGTACTTTATATACAGTGTACTTTATATACAGTGTACTTTATATACGTCCATGTTCTTCCTCTTATCCGGGGCCGGGTCACAGGGGCAGCAGTCTAAGCAGGGACTCCCAGACCTCCCTCACCCCAGACACTTCCTCCAGCCTCCTCCTGTGGGACCCTGAAGTGTTCCCAGGACAGAGACACACAGTCCCTCCAGTGAGCCTCCTCAGTTGTTCCTCTCGACGTGGAGGAGCAGCGGCTCTACTCCGGGCTCCATCTGTGTGACTGGGCTCCTCACCCTGTCTCTAAGGGTCTAACTTTATATACAGTGTACTTTATATACGGCGTACTTTATATACGGTGTACTTTATATACAGTGTACTTTATATACGGTGTACTTTATATACGGCGTACTTTATATACAGTGTACTTTATATACAGTGTACTTTATATATAGTGTACTTTATATACGGCGTACTTTATATACGGTGTACTTTATATACAGTGTACTTTATATACGGTGTACTTTATATACGTGTGCTTTATATACGGTGTACTTTATATACGGTGTACTTTATATACAGTACGTACTTTATATACGGTGTACTTTATATACAGTGTACTTTATATATGGTGTACTTTATATACGGTGTACTTTATATACTCTGTACTTTATATACAGTGTACTTTATATACGGTGTACTTTATATACGATGTACTTTATATACGGTGTACTTTATATACGATGTACTTTATATATGATGTACTTTATATATGGTGTACTTTATATACGGTGTACTTTATATACTCTGTACTTTATATACGTGTGTACTTATATACGATGTGTACTTTATATACGGTGTACTTTATATACGATGTACTTTATATACGGTGTACTTTATATACGATGTACTTTATATATGGTGTACTTTATATACAGTGTACTTTATATACAGTGTACTTTATATATAGTGTACTTTATATATACGGTGTACTTTACTTTATATACGGTGTACTTTATATACGGTGTACTTTATATACGGTGTACTTTATATACGGTGCACTTTATATACGGTGTACTTTATATATACGGTGTACTTTATATACGATGTACAGTACTTTATATACAGTGTACTTTATATACGTGTACTTTATATACGGTGTACTTTATATACGGTGTACTTTATATACAGTGTACTTTATATACGGCGTACTTTATATACGGCGTACTTTATATACAGTGTACTTTATATATAGTGTACTTTATATACGGCGTACTTTATATACGGTGTACTTTATATACAGTGTACTTTATATACGGTGTACTTTATATACGGCGTACTTTATATACGGTGTACTTTATATACGATGTACTTTATATATGGTGTACTTTATATACGATGTACTTTATATATGGTGTACTTTATATATGGTGTACTTTATATATAGTGTACTTTATATACAGTGTACTTTATATACGGTGTACTTTATATACGGTGTACTTTATATACGGTGTACTTTATATACGGTGTACTTTATATACGGTGTACTTTATATACAGTGTACTTTATATACGGTGTACTTTATATACGCTGTACTTTATATACGCTGTACTTTATATACGCTTGCACTTATATACGGTGCACTTTATATACGGTGTACTTTATATACGGTGTACTTTATATACGATGTACTTTATATACAGTGTACTTTATATACGCTGTACTTTATATACGCTGTACTTTATATACGCTGTACTTTATATACGCTGTACTTTATATACGCTGTACTTTATATACGCTGTACTTTATATACGGTGTACTTTATATACGGTGTACTTTATATACGATGTACTTTATATACAGTGTACTTTATATACAGTGTACTTTATATACGGTGTACTTTATATACGCTGTACTTTATATACGCTGTACTTTATATACGGTGTACTTTATATACAGTGTACTTTATATACAGTGTACTTTATATACGGTGTACTTTATATACGCTGTACTTTATATACGGTGTACTTTATATACGGTGTACTTTATATACGATGTACTTTATATACGCTGTACTTTATATACGCTGTACTTTATATACGCTGTACTTTATATACGCTGTACTTTATATATACGCTGTACTTTATATACGCTGTACTTTATATACAGTGTACTTTATATACGGTGTACTTTATACGGTGTACTTTATATACGATGTACTTTATATACAGTGTACTTTATATACAGTGTACTTTATATACGGTGTACTTTATATACGCGCTGTACTTTATATACGCTGTACTTTATATATACGGTGTACTTTATATACGGTGTACTTTATATATATACGGTGTACTTTATATACGATGTACTTTATATACAGTGTACTTTATATACAGTGTACTTTATATACGCTGTACTTTATATACGCTGTACTTTATATACGCTGTACTTTATATACAGTGAGATTTTCATACATCATCTAGTTTGCAAAACATAGTGTGTACTTTTATTTTAAAGTTACATATATTTAGTTTACTTCATTTCAACTCTTAATGGTGCTTTCACGACATCCTGGCTCGCTCTACTGTTCTCCTTCTTTCCTTTGTTTGCTTTGGGTCTGACGATGGAGTTATACATAGGGGAAAGATGACGTCTAAGGATTGTCTTCCCTCACAAAAACTGCTTTTTTAACTCCCCTCTCAGATCATTTATTTTCTCTGGCTCAGATCTGAACTTCACTATCTTCACACGAGAGGTTAAAGTGTTTGAGGTGGAGATGCACAGCAGACTGGAGCCCCGAGGAGCTCTCACAAGAACAGATGTTCACAGTTTCAGAGTCGTTAGCTCCTCCTTCAGACAGATAAAAGGCTGAACTGAAGAAGCAGCCAAACGTCTTCACTCCTACAACTTTTTGTGCAGTTGACAGATTTAACTTTTGGCTTTTACTGTGGATCAGACCTGGACGACTGACGGATTAGACATAAAAAAAAATAAAAAATCTGAATAAAGCAATAATTAATTAGCCATAGAAGTGACTCTTTCAACCCTCTACAGCTCAAATCGTATCATTTAACAGCAAAAATACCCAAAATCTCCACACTTCTGCAAAGAAACTGCACACACGATACACTTGATCCAGTGGAGGAAGGATGGAGGTTAATGAGATTTGAATAATTTTGTTTTGTTTAGGATTTTTTGCGAGCTTCTTACCAAATGCCAGAATGATTTAGTCCAGATTCCTCCATAAAAAGCTCCGATCTCCTCCTCCTCTTGTTTCTCTCCTTAACGACTCCACTACCGCAGCCACAGATCGCATGCAAAAATATTTGGCTATAACGTTCCCAAATCTCCCCACAAGCTTTCAGGAGTAACCAAACTGTTGCGACATTCACCACGGACGACGACACAAGGCGACGACACAGTTTCTCCTAGATTGTGTTTTAATGAGAGTTTATCCTGGTTGAGTGATAATCCCACCGCGCTCCGATTGCGATTCATTGCGTGGTCGGGTTTAGACTCTTTGCGGTGCCTTAAGCTAAATTTGCAGCTACTGGAGTGAGTCTGGTGAGGTGAAGTGTTTACACAGACCAAAACAGACTCCGGCTCTGGACAATGGGGAAAGTCATTTGGAGAGTTGCATGCAGACAAATGCATATTAAGTGGACGGTTGTGAACTGGGTGAACTCTGAGTGACTTTGAGGACTCGAGGTTTTAACCCAGTGGAGATTTGAGAAGTGGGAGACAGATTTATATGTGATAAAAGCTAAATTATTGCTTTGAATTAACGCAAAACTGTATATTGAGAATACAAAACTGACAAAGAGTTCACAGGTAAGAAAAAGCACCGTTGTGTTGTCATGATACTGGCATTTTAAACTCGATTTCGATGCTCAATACTGATTCTGATGCCACAATGATGATAAAACACACTCTTTCATTAGACAATAGAATGTGATTTTCAACAGTAAAAGGTTGTACTTTCTTTTATTTTACCACATGGTCTTATATCTATGTAATCCCCATAGACCACATATGTCAAACTCAGGCCCAGGGTCCAAATCTGGCCCGTGGTGTGATAATATTTGGCCCGTGAGATCATATCAGATGTGCATTAGAGCTGCCCGCTGGTATACAGCCCATGCACCACTAATACTACAAATCCCAGAATGCTTTGCCAGTACATTGGTGCACAGTCGAGACCGGTAAGTGCCCCGTCTTTTCTGTCGACACTTCTGTTCATTAGCGAACAAGCTACTACTCACCTCGGCCAGATTAATTAATAATTAATACCCCTCCACAAAAATGGCCAAACGAAAGATAGAAAACAGGAGCTTTCAAGACAGGTGAGAGGTAAATGTATCTAAAAAAAATAAATAAATAAGTAAATGCTGCTGATGTGTCTTTTATTTCAAACTAAATTTTTCATATATTTGTGTTTAAGTAAAACTAAAGTTTGTTTCCATATGAAAAGGTTAAACGTTGCACATCAGGTTCAGCAAATTTTTCAATAAAAACTGAGTTTGGCCCAATGTGAATTCGTGAATTAGACAGGCTGTATATTTAAATGGATATGGCTACCCTGCCGCCGCGTTCAGAAAAGAAATGTGCTGATCATGGGCGCACGCCGGCCCCACCGACTCTGGCTTCAGTTCACTTTCTATTGAAAAACTGTGTCCCCTCTCTCTGTAACTGCTGCTGTCAGACTCATTTTGGTCTTAAATGTTTGTATTAACCCTCTACATGATCCTGGAGTTCATTTTTTTGAGTTATTTTGAGTTTTTGGGTTGTTTTTTTAAGGTTTTGTTTTGGTTTGGTTTTGTTTTTTTTTTTTTTTGTTATTTTGTTTTTTATTTTAAGTTCGTTTAGTTATTTTGAGTTTATTTAAAAAAAAATTGAGTTACTTTGAGTTTTTTTTTATTTTTTTAATTTTGAGTTTATTTTGATTTTTTTTCTTTTTTAACTGTGTCCCCTCTCTCTGTAACTGCTTCTCTCAGACTCGTCATTTTGCTCTTAAATGTTCGTATTAACCCTCTACATAATCTTGTTTTTTTTTTATTTATTTCACTATTGTGTCTGTAAATCAACATATGAACATTAATAACAGACAAATCAGGTGTCTTCTTTACACAAGGTCACTCTTGCTAGTGTTAGCAACAGCAGCAGCGCCCGCTCCCTGCGAAACCTGGCTCCTGATTGGCTCTTTGGTTGCTACAATACTCACGGTCGTCATAATATGCAACTTGGCTCCAGATCGTCCGCTACACCTGCTGAAGACTGAAGCTGAACGCTGTGGGTGACGTCGCACTCACTCAGCCTCTTCTTTATACAGACTATGATCAGGTAGGTTCATAGTGGTCCATGGGCGTACACTCGTCTGTGCGTCTTATACTTGTTCTGGTACAGCTCAAGATCATTCTAAAGATCTTCAGGAAAGGTTCATTTCTCTCCTGTGAATGGGACTTTTGACAACTCTTGTGTATAAAGTATATTTTATGATCTATGTGGGCTGTGCTGTCTCTTGTGGTCCTTCTAACACTCTTGATGAAATGTCTTTGGTTTCGGTTTTGAACTCGTAATACCTCGAATATGGCATTTTCAAAACAATAAAAGGCATCATGGTGTCTCACTGGAGGAAGTGTCCGGGGTGAGGGAAGTCTGGGAGTTCTTGCTTAGACTGCTGCCCTGGATAAGTGGAAGAAGATGGATGGATGGTGATCTAAAGACACTGTGTTAGCAGCTAATACCACATACATCTTCAACTATAATTATTGCCCTGATGGTGGAAAGTCCAGATCTGGATATTTCCTGTTCCCAGGTTTATTAAATCCTGGGAAGCCCCTTTTCCTCAGCAAAATGTATCATCGGACTCACCAACACCTACACTGCTCACATCAGCCAATATCCAAAAGACAAAAAACAACAAAACAAAACTAACTCACATAACTTTTGTATATTTATCCCACCAAAGTTATTACATTTTAAATTCTGCTGACTTTTGTCCAGCACTTTGGAAACGATCCTGTTTATAAGATTCTCACAACAACTAGAAGCCGAAATGTATGACGCATAGATGTTCTCAGGCCCGTCAGCAGGAATTTCAGGGCCCAGGGCAAGAAGACCAACATGGGCCCCCCTCTAATAGAAATGAATATGATGAAGGTCCAGTTCTGGGCCCCTAAAACCCTGAGGACTGGGACGACTCCCCTGTATGAACACATCCTCCATCGTCTTCTCGTAATTACTTTCACAAAATGTCTGCCTTTTAACTTCCTGTTTGGACAGTTGGTTGGTTGGTTGGTTTAGTCCTTTCTCAGACAAAGACAAGGTGCTTTTATGATAAATAACCTGTCTCCATCGTGTCCAAAGGGTGTGACTGACAGTCCGATCAACCAATCAGTGAAAGACATGATCCGCTGGTCTGTTTGTGCCAAAAAAACATGGCGTCTTTTTCCTTTTTTAGGTCGAAAACGTCAAAAAGAACGTCAAAAACAACATACTGAAGGTTCTTACTTTTTTTTTGGAAGGTTGTAAAACATATAAGTAGCATTTTTTTGGCCCTGTAGCGTCATCTGCTTGTCTCCATGGAGATAGACGCATTTAATGGACACTGTGGAACATCCAGGCAAAGCAATGGCATTTTCATGGAGACAAGCTCAACCAGAAAAAGTTTCATAGCGAACCTTCAAATTAAACAACCAAAACACATGTTAAATTTGATCCTTTTTTGGTTTTCGGCCGACATGGGGCTACGGATGAATAATCGCTTTCTTGGCTAATTCAAACGTCTATGGACCGAAACCGAAATGGATAAACAAACAACGAGAAAATTCTTTGTTGTCATGATAACACTCACCTCTTAAAAAAAAACACTCAAAACATGTCTCCAGTTGTGCTGCTACAACAACCCAGCCATGCTCAACACGAAACACGAGCGTCGTTTTACGTAACGTCGCTGGGATTCTGCAAAACAACGTGTCAGTCTGTATTTCACCGTTCGTCTGGTAGAATTCCCTTGTTCTGATCAGTTCCTTACCTCACACCTCTGGATCTGTGTGTTCAAACAGGGAAAACCCCAGGCTGCGCTAGCTTAGCCATCTGAATGTGATTAGGACCTAACAATGGGCAGAGAGGCAGGGGAGAGCCCAATGCAAAACAATTACCAAACCAGCGAATCCCCCAAGTCACTGTTTGTTCAGGATTTTGGCAAGAGACGCTTTGAAATGCTTCCAAAAGTGAAACCGGAGCCAAGCAGCACACTCCCCATCCATGCAGTGGCTCGAATGGTGTCACTAGTGAGGCTAATCAGTGCCATGTTTATGCTAGCAGTTAGCAGGAACACGCCGGTCATGTTAAAGTCTGGGGATGACTCCAGATCGCGTGACGCTGGGTGGACTTGAGCGTGATACAAGACGGTATTTTTATAGAGCACAGATGAGTCGTAGAGGAGAAGGCCGCTTTGATTTGCAGTCTCCAGATTTGGTTGACAGAAAAGATGTTTAGCTAACGTGGCGTGGCGGAGGTTTCAAGTTTGTGGCAGCTGGATTCATAAAGGTATTGCTGAAGAACGATCCATAGGGGGCAAATAGTCCCAGTTTAGTCCTGATGTAGACTTGGTTTAGTCCAATACTAGTCCCAGTTTAGTCCTGATGTAGACTTGGTTTAGTCCAATACTAGTCCCAGTTTAGTCCTGATGTAGACTTGGTTTAGTCCAATACTAGTCCCAGTTTAGTCCTGATGTAGACTTGGTTTAGTCCAATACTAGTCCCAGTTTAGTCCTGATGTAGACTTGGTTTAGTCGACATTTAGTCCCAGTTTAGTCCTGATGAAGACTTGGTTTAGTCCAATACTAGTCCCAGTTTAGTCCTGATGTAGACTTGGTTTGGTCCAATACTAGTCCCAGTTTAGTCCTGATGTAGACTTGGTTTGGTCCAATACTAGTCCCAGTTTAGTCCAGATATAGACTTGGTTTAGTCCAATATTAGTCCCAGTTTAGCCCTGATGTAGACTTGGTTTAGTCCAATACTCGTCCCAGTTTAGCCCTGATGTAGACTTGGTTTAGTCCAATACTCGTCCCAGTTTAGCCCTGATGTAGACTTGGTTTAGTCCAATACTAGTCCCAGTTTAGTCCTGATGTAGACTTGGTTTAGTCGACATTTAGTCCCACGCAGTTTGTAAGTGTAAAGTAACCTAAAACTTGGTTTAAATGTCCTAATACTAGTCCCAGTTTAGTCCTGCATATAGTAACTTTTTTGGTCCAATACTAGTCCCAGTTTGTCTCCTGATGTAAACTTGGTTTAGTCCAATACTGGTCATTAAACTGTAGTCTCACATGTTAGACAATTGGTTTTGCATTGTCCAAAACTAGTCCCTTGAAACTTAGTCCTGATGTGACTTGGGGTTGGTCCAAGAACTGACCTGCAACTTGACCTCTGGTCGTTACCTGACATTTAGTCCCACGCAGTTTGTACGTGTAAAATACCTACAAAGCTCAGAAAATCAATGTGCTAAGGTTTTACTTTTGATCTGAAGGTTAAAAGTGCACTATGCCAACCTTTTGGGTCAGAACCATTGAGAAGGTTGGCGGTGTGATAGGACCTGCTTTCCTCCTGTAAAGGTTATTTCCCCACATTATGGCATTAAACTTACGTATCTCACATTTATTCAATTGCAGGTGTTTGCATTGCTCAAAAATCCCTTGAAACTCATACTTTCTGTGAGCGGGGTCGCCTTTCCATAGAGCTGACCTGCAACTTGACCTCTTGACGTTACCTGCCTGGAGAAAGTGCAGAAGGATGGGTCAAATACACAAAGCTCAGTAGCTCAGTTGGTAGAGTGTTTGTCCACTGATCTGAAGGTTTGTGGTTCGAATGCCAACCTGTGGGTCAGAACCATTGACCCACAGGTTGGCGGCGTGATAGATGAGCGGTTTCCTTGATGTTCAGCACTTTGAGTTCCTTGAAATTGGAAAAGCGCTGTATGAAAATGCGACTATTTACCATTTACAACAATGCGAGACAATTTTAGACTCTCCCGCAGCTGTGTGTGTGCCTCCCCTGGTGAGCGAAGTCGGCTATTTACTGCTTTCGCCCTATTACACATGAGGTTTAAAGTTAGCAAAGCAGCTGTATGTGTCACGAGGTGTTGCTGAGGTCTTTATTCAAAGCAGAGGCGTTCCTGGATGGCGCCGCGGTGATGCTAGCTCCACACGTGACACGGCTGCAGCGCGCTCCATTGTTCTGGGTGCGAGGTTTTGTTTTCACAGAGGGCTTTCCCCGTCCTGCCCAGGTGAGCTCACCTTTTGGCCTTTTGAACCCACCACGCCCGGACTGCACCAAAACCAACCACCCTGAACCAAAATAAACACAATAGGACAATACTACGATACTGCCCAGAGACGCCCAGTGTCACCCATGTGGCCGAGCTTTTCAATCTGCGGGGCGGACACTGGTAGTAAAACAGATTTGTTATGGAGGTGCTGTGGAGTAAATGTTGTTACACCTTTTTTCAAGGTTTTCTCGTCACAGACAGACCTGGAGCTGTGTTTTGTTTCATTCACACATGTTTAACACACACAGATTTAGGCTGAGCTCTTCTCTCAGACGCAAAACACTGATATCCACCTTGTGATGTCATCATGTGGTAATACAGGAAGTGCTCCACTGTGTTTTGTAAACTCCACACACCTTCACCAGAATCATTTGGATGATTTCAGCCCCGGAATTGCCCCATCCCTGCCTAACTAAAGATCAGACGTAGCTGTTAACTTGGAAACTACCACTTTATGACATCACAAGGTGGAACGGACCATTGGAATAGAGACTAATAATAAAGGGTTACTTAAACATGAAACAAAACACAAATCCAGGTCTGTTTTTGATGAGGTAACAACATTCAAACGTGGGTTAAATCTCATAAGAGTCAGATTATTGTAATATAGGACCTTCAGTTTATATCAAATCAAACAGGAAACGCAGGCGGTGCTGTTGCTAACGCTAACGGGACTGACCTTGGGGAAAAAAGACGCCTGATTTGTCTGTTATTAATGTTCATATGTTGATTTACAGACACAATAGTGAAATAAAAAACCCCAGGATCATGTCGAGGGTTAATACGAACAATTTAAAACCAAAATGACGAGTCTGACGACAGCAGCAGGGACAGAGGAGACACAGTTTTTCAGTGTAAAGTGAATTGGAGTCAATAGAGACAGAAGTGCGCCCATGAGCATGTCTAGCTGCTAGCAGGTTAGCTATGTCCATTTATATATACAGTCTATGGGACTAACCTACTTTCTATTTTGACAAACACAATTTAATTAAAGTGTAACAGGTGTACCTAACATGACCCTCACCACACCTTAAACTCTCAAATTAGGATTTTAACATTTTAAGACAAGACTCGTCTGGAAACCGCGGTCTCGTCTGTTTTATTCAGGTTTTAGATTACAGCAGCTTTTAGCGAGCACTTTGAGGGAAGCCCTTTTGAACTCCTCTCATGCTATAAATGCTAAACTTGGGATGACACGGAGCCGCTGACAGCGTGCTAATGATAAAAGCGAAACGGTTAGATCGATTTTCACAACATTATTCCAGGGCGTGCCAAACCACCCGCATCGAAAGCACCCCAGGGCTAAAGAAGAAGATGGATGCTAACCGCGGTCTACAGTTTCACAATAAAATGTTCTGATATTTGGGATGATGCATGAGACCTGGCAGAGAGCAGCAGTGAAATCGTATCTGTCAAATCTAATGGAAGGAGTGAACTGTTTGTACAAAAACACTGGTGATTCAATAATGGGCAGAAAGTATCAGGTTTAACTGTGAAGATGCAGGTGGAGGAGGCTTATGTGCTCAGGGCTCAGGCAGAAAAAGACACCAGAGATTCTCAGATGCTGAATGTCTCTCCCACTCTTACCCTTCACCTCCATTTCCCAAAAAAAAAGGCCCTGTACCTGATTTTCTGCATGTGTTTGAGCAAAAGTAGTGGTGAGGTCAAAATAAGTCCGCTCTGTTCTGTTTGCATCTAATTATAAACCGTTTTTTGCTATGTTTTATGCATGCTAGCTGTTGTTAGGTTTACAGTGCCAGGGATAAACCACTCTGGTCTGTGAGAGTTGTGAAAGGCATCCAGAGGACAAAACACAGAGCCACAAACAAAACAATGTGGTCTGCTCCAGTCGGTGAAGCGAAGAGAAACTGGAGAAACCTGAGAAACTGAACAGAGGATGTACCAACGCCATCGAAGAGCAGCTCAGGACCCCAGTCTGCTGTGCATCTGCATCTCAAAGACACTAACCACGACTTTGAAGCGAGGTACAGATCTAAGACAAAGAAAAGATGTGGTTTGAGAGGGGAGTTAAAGAAGTTTTTTTTTGTTGGGAAAGACAATCCATCTTTGATCAAGAATAAGGGCCTTAGACATCATCCATCTACTGAACCTTTACTTAAATCTAAGCACGGAAAACAATATAAGTAATGAACAATTCTGCAAAATCTGACTCTGGCACAGTGCGCACTTAATGTAGATCAATAGACGTGGCCTCCAAATGAAAACTGTAAACAGGTGTGTTAGTTGGAGTGTAGTTAGCTCCTCTTTTCAGACAGATATGAGGCAGTGTCCAGCAGGAATCTGACCAGAACTGAAGAATGAGCAGAAAAGTCTTCACGCAAAAAAGGTTTTGTCCAGCTGGCAGAATTAAATTTCTTTTACTACCACTGCAAACAGTTTAAAAAGAACTAGTTTTGTTTTAGACACATTTAAGACAGTAAAAAATCATGTGCAGTTCTGTTTTTCCCTGTATTGTTACGTCATATGAAAAAAAACTAATGCTTATGTTAGTGTTTCAGTCACATTGCTTGAACAGTGAAATGCCAAAGGCTCTCAGAATCATGTCTAAGGCGTACTGACCAATGAGGTTCATGGTTTGCTAAGTTATTTTAATAGATTATTTTTCCAGACCAAAGTTTAGTTTTTTTTCATCCCTGGTCACGTGATTTTGCTGTGCACTCGAGCAACAAATCACAAAGCAGAACAGGACCAACCCAAAGCAGCCATTTCTGAGCTGTGTTAAAGAGAGAACCACATCATGGACCGGGACGGAGCAAACTTCACCGGGACAGAGGACAACAAACATCGTCACGGGGTTAAGAAGGTAATCGGAACAGGGAAACGTGCCCACAGGACTTTAAACCGGGACGAGGGGGCTTGTCTACTCTCACACACCTGGGATACTGTCCTGAAGAAGTCGGACTGCAGATGTCTTAGTACCGGTGGAGGCAGGAGGACAGCACCGAAACCGGTTTAAATCAGCTGAACAGACACATCACAGCAACATCACGTGACCACTCGGAGGCGCTAGTGAGCAGAACAAACTGTCTGAGCTTTAAATATTTATTCATTTTAAGGTGACTTGACAGAAACCTCATAGAGATTAATCTGGACAGGAAGTAGTGACGCTAACAGTGAGGTCGTCTTGATTATCAGGATTAACTATTTATTTTTCTTTTTCTTAGATTAGTCACAATTAGTTGATTAATTGTTGTAGCCCAATTGACAGATACAATTCTTCTGCACCACAACACAAATGTCACTGCTTTTCAAACATATTCTACGACTGACATGTGTGAATCAACCCTCCAGATTTGTGCCTCTGACCTTAGAATTCTCTGGTTTGTGAATTGGTGAAAACATTGAGCTGGTTTGTGGTTGTAATGTGTCTGTCAGTAACAGCTCGTTCAGGACAAGGATCACAGCCCTCCACACAACCACAGAGAGGCCCCAGAGAGAGGTCCCAGAGAGAGAGGTCCTAGAGAGAGGTCCTAGAGAGAGAGGTCCCAGAAAGAGGCCCCAGAGAGAGAGGTCCCAGAGAGAGGTCCAGAGAGAGGGCCCAGAAAGAGAGAGGTCCTAGAGAGAGAGAGAGAGAGAGAGGTCCCAGAAAGAGGTCCCAGAGAGAGAGGTCCCAGAAAGAGAGGTCCCAGAGAGAGAGGTCCTACAGAGAGGCCCCAGAAAGAGGTCCAAGAGAGAGGTCCCAGAGAGAGAGAGATCCCAGAGAGAGAGAGGTCCTAGAGAGAGAGGTCCCAGAAAGAGAGGCACCAGAAAGAGGTCCCACAGAGAGGTCCCAGAAAGAGAGGTCCCAGAAAGAGAGGTCCCAGAGAGAGAGGTCCCAGAGAGAGAGAGGTCCCAGAGAGAGAGGTCCTAGAGAGAGAGGTCCCAGAAAGAGGTCCCAGAAAGAGGTTCTAGAGAGAGAGGTCCCAGAAAGAGAGGCCCCAGAAAGAGGTCCCAGAGAGAGAGAGGCCCCAGAGAGAGAGGTCCCAGAGAGAGAAGTCCTAGAGAGAGGTCCCAGAAAGAGGTCCCAGAAAGAGAGGCCCCAGAGAGAGAGAGGTCCCACAGAGAGGTCCCAGAAAGAGAGGCCCCAGAAAGAGGTCCCACAGAGAGGTCCCAGAAGAGAGGTCCTACAGAGAGGTCTCACAGAGAGAGGCCCCAGAGCAAGAGGTCCCAGAGAGAGAGG
Source organism: Periophthalmus modestus (assembly GCA_019594935.1). Taxonomy (NCBI): domain Eukaryota; kingdom Metazoa; phylum Chordata; class Actinopteri; order Gobiiformes; family Gobiidae; genus Periophthalmus; species Periophthalmus modestus. Next base: position 149,413 of record JAIEZT010000042.1, on the reverse strand, counting down.
CCCCAGAGAGAGGTCCCAGAGAGAGAGGTCCCACAGAGAGGTCCCAGACAGAGAGAGAGGTCCCACAAAGAGGTCCCAGAGAGAGGCCCCTGGTAGGTCTGTGCTCTCACACTGGGACTTCCCCTGGTCACAGTCTCTGCACTGCAGGGATGTGGAGCTGCTCAAGATATTCAACCAACATTTTTTTTTGTGTGTGTTTTTTTTTTTTTATATGTAACTGTGCAAAATGTTGACTGCCTCTGGTCAGTTTTCGTGCTGCACTGTTGGATTTTGTAACTTTCTGTTGGTTAAATCAACACCTTTGTGAAATCAACTTCAGCTTATAGTTAACTTTCTCGTGACCCTCTGAAGTTGTATTTAGACTGATTCATGCAGGTTTGCACATTGTATTTTCTTAATTATTCAGTGATATGTGTACTGTGATGTGCATCTGTCCATAGGGGGCGCTGACAGCACGCGGCGCATTTACCATTGGACCCCACAGCTATATAACACAGAAGTCAGTGGATTTGTTTCTTTTATGAAGTGGTTTTAGATGAATATTGCGATTTAAAATGTACAATTTATAACATAATGATCCACAGAGATGAGAACTATAGAGCAGAAAAAAAAATCAATTCAATTTATTTTTGTAAAGCCAACAGAAAGTTAGAAAATCAACAATGAAAGAGAAACAGACGAGCAAATTAATCAAAAGAAAACATGCAGATGGAGAAGTGTCCCAGAACATCCTCTGTCCTTAGACCCTCCTTCTCGGCAAGGAAAAAAAAAAAAATCTGTGGGAAAAAGAGAAACCTGGAGGAGAACCACAGTGAAGGACAGACCCACTCCCATGGACGAACAGCTGTGTCCAGGACTAATGTGCGTCCTCTTGCAGACAGAGGTCTTCTTCAGGCTTTGTGACGCAGCTGATGCTCTAATTCTTGGCTGAACAAAAATCATTTGTTACATTTATTGACAAAGAGGTTTACAAGGCAAGAAACACAAAAGTATGGTATTATAGACACTCCAAGTTGTGCAGGACATTTAAAAAGGCTGGAGTGAGGAGAACTTTTATCTCACCTCAACAGGGTCTCGGGTTTGAGTCTCGGGCTGGATATAATATAAAATATATGTGGTATAAGGAAGTATCCACACTTCAGACTCCGCCCCTGCAGCCAGGTGTTTGTGATCAGAGACACCTGGCTGTAATCAGGGCAGTTCTGTGTGATGTCACTAACTACTTTCACTGAAGGCAGCACACAGTCACGTTTAAGTGTTTTTTAGGTGTGATTTTAGGTGAGATTTTATCGATCGCCACTGGTGGATAAATACTAAACTGTGGTACTTAACCCTACAGCGGCGGATGCTTTTGTCGCCGATAGACTCTGGACTTTCCATCACCGTAACTCCGCAACTAACTGTGCTTCATGTAAATTCAAAGAGCGTCTCAAAGCAGAGGCATGAGGCTCTTTAAATATGTTTCTGTCATTACATAATGTGCTCACGTCGTCCACGAAGGCGACCAATCAGAGCGCAGGAGCCGCCGGGATTCTCACAGGCAGTTATTCGATGCGTCAAAAGAAAAATAAGGATGGATGTGTAAAATAGAGGAAGTTGTGTGAAAGAAGTACATGCTGATACTTCCTTTAACATGATTTTTATGGCTTAAAAAAGAATAAAAGTCTAGGCGAGAGATATTGGTCTATATGTGCTCAATCCTTAAAGGGTTAAGTAAAAGTACAGATACGGAGGAGAAAAGTTACTCAAGTAAAAGTTAAAGTATTACATGAAACTGCAGTGGCCACAGGAGGCAGCACACACTTAGATTTAGGCGTTTTTGTCCAGAAAGCTGCAAATTTACCAAGTTTGCACTAAAGATGAAAGCGTTAAGCTCCATTTTCAGCCGATTTTGTTAAACCCCACGAGTCAAATGCTGTTTTAAGTCAAATGCTAAACAAAAATGCATTGAATTGAAACCTAGCTGCTAGCTGCTTTTGTAAAGTGTATCAAATAATTGGTCTTACATCATTTGATAAATTTGTTCCCATGTCTCAGTACGAGATGGATGACTCTTGGGTGAGTAGTGTCAGGGTTTAGTCCAACATGTATGTAATGTGTTGTAACATGGACACGTGGTTCGAGCGCTGTTATGACACCTGTTTGCTCTGTGATGTCATCCTTCTTATAATTGATCGTATTCACACCATTCACCTCCGAGTCCAAGAATGACTTTATACGTGAGATTAGTTGCAGATGGTCGCGCCGCAGACAGTGGAGTTAGTTCTGGTTTTGGTTGGGTACGAGAAGGTACTTCCCCTGTTCATTTGGGATCAAGAGTTTGACGAGAGCCGGAACGAGTGAAGTAATATTTTCAGACGGAGGGCAGGGGGCTGTGTAACAGACAACCCAACGTAGACTCGATATGTAAATGGACATAGCGAACCTGCTAGCCGCCGCGCTCGAAATAAGAAGTTAGCATGGGCGCACCTCTGGCTCCATTGACTCTGTAACAGCTGCTGTCAGACTCGTCGCTTTCCTCTTTAAATCGTCGTATTAACCTGCTCTACATGATCGTGGCGAGGATCCTTCTTTACCCGAGGTCACTCCCGCTAGCGTTAGCAACAGGTTTGATTGACAGTGTTGCTAAAGTCCCGCTCCCTGCTAAACCAGCTGTACAGGCAGGAAGGGGCGTTACCTTCAACAGCCTCGCTCCGGATTGGCTCTTTGGTTGCTATGATACTCACAATCGGAATTCCAAATATGAAACTGAGCTTCAGGTTCGCCGCTATAACCGCTTTAGCCTCGATGAGCTTCGTTTGGAGCAGAGCACTGAGGGTGACGTCACACTCCACTTCTTTACACAGTTTATGCAATTCACAAATGTTGAAATGGTCTCCAGCGAATAATGAGATTTAAATCTGTCAACTGGACAGATCATAGGAGTGAAACGTTTCACTGCTTGTCCAAGACGCTTCTTCAATTCTGGTCAGATTACCTCTTCAGTTCTGGTCAGATTACATCTTCAGTTCTGGTCAGATTACCTCTTCAGTTCTGGTCAGATTACCTCTTCAGTTCTGGTCAGATTACATTTTCAATTCTGGTCAGATTACCTCTTCAGTTCTGGTCAGATTACCTCTTCAGTTCTGGTCAGATTACCTCTTCAATTCTGGTCAGATTACCTCTTCAGTTCTGGTCAGATTACCTCTTCAGTTCTGGTCAGATTACATCTTCAATTCTGGTCAGATTACCTCTTCAGTTCTGGTCAGATTACCTCTTCAGTTCTGGTCAGATTACCTCTTCAGTTCTGATCAGATTACCTCTTCAGTTCTGGTCAGATTACCTCTTCAGTTCTGGTCAGATTACCTCTTCAATCTGGTCAGATTACCTCTTCAGTTCTGGTCAGATTACCCTCTCAAGTCAGTTCTGGTCAGATTACATCTTCAATTCTGGTCAGATTACCTCTTCAGTTCTGGTCAGATTACCTCTTCAGTTTCTGGTCAGATTACATCTTCAGTTCTGGTCAGATTACATCTTCAGTTCTGGTCAGATTACATCTTCAGTTCTGGTCAGATTACATCTTCAGTTCTGGTCAGATTACATCTTCAGTTCTGGTCAGATTACATCTTCAGTTCTGGTAGATTACATCTTCAGTTCTGGTCAGATTACCTCTTCAGTTCTGGTCAGATTACCTCTTCAGTTCTGGTCAGATTACCTCTTCAGTTCTGGTCAGATTACATCTTCTGGTCAGATTTCTTCAGTTCTGATCAGATTACCTCTTCAATTCTGGTCAGATTACCTCTTCAATTCTGGTCAGATTACCCTCTTCAGTTCTGGTCAGATTACCTCTTCAATTCTGGTCAGATTACATCTTTCAATTCCAGATTACCTCTTCAGTTCTGGTCAGATTACCTCTTCAGTTCTGGTCAGATTACCTCTTCAGTTCTGGTCAGATTACCTCTTCAATTCTGGTCAGATTACCTCTTCAATTCTGGTCAGATTACCTCTTCAGTTCTAGTCAGATTACCTCTTCAATTCTGGTCAGATTACCTCTTCAGTTCTGGTCAGATTACATCTTCAGTTCTTGTCAGATTACATCTTCAGTTCTGGTCAGATTACATCTTCAGTTCAGGTCAGATTACATCTTCAGTTCTGGTCAGATTACATCTTCAGTTCTGGTCAGATTACCTCTTCAATTCTGGTCAGATTACCTCTTCAGTTTTGGTCAGATTGCCTCTTCAATTCTGGTCAGATTACTATTTAAACCAATTCTGGCGTCAGATTGTTCCTCTTCAATTCTGTTTTGATTTGACTTCAGTTCTGGTCAGATTACCTCTTTTTTGAGAAGATGGTCAGATTACATCTTCAGTTTCTGGTCAGATTTTTTCTTCAGTTTAGGTCAGATTAACATCTTCAGTTCTGGTCAGATTACATTTTCAGTTCTGGTCAGATTACCTCTTCAGTTCTGGTCAGATTACCTCTTCAGTTCTGGTCAGATTACTGCTGGCCTTATATTGGTCTGAAGGGAGGAGCTAACGACACTTAAACTGTTAACAACCTCTATTTAACCACTAATGGCGCCTTATTGTTCTCTTTGTTGCTGTTTGCTTTGGGTTTGACACCAGTTTGACGGTGGTTTTCCTGTAGTTTTTGAGAAGATGTCGGTGAAATGATGTTGTCATTGGTTACGGCGCATACTTTTTCCATTTTAGTCTCATGGATTAACAGCACATACGACACCATCTTATTTTTCTTTTCGTGTAGTTCGTGCTGACGGTGAAGACGCTGAACTTTGTAGATCGACCCAGGGAGATATTAACCAAAAAAACAGGTCAACACATCTACATTTTGACGATTAAAATGCAAATTGTACCACATAATTCTGCTGGTGTCGTGATTCAGCAGTTTTGTGTTGGTCAGTCTCTGAATGAGTGACAGTGGGTTTGAAAACAGACCACAGCCTTTTGTGAACGCTCAAGATTCTGACACACCACAACCACATTTCAAATAGAGCTTCTAAACTGAGCAGCGCCTGGAGGAGGAGGAGCGGCGCCTGGAGGAGGAGGAGTGGGGTCTGGAGGAGGAGGAGCGGCGCCTGGAGGAGGAGGAGAGTGGGGGTCTGGAGGAGGAGGAGGGAGCCTGGAGGAGGAGGAGGAGGGGTTTGGAGGAGGAGGAGTGGGGTCTGGAGGAGGAGTGGCGTCTGGAGGAGGAGGAGCGGTGGGGTCTGGAGGAGGAGGAGGAGTGGGGTCTGGAGGAGGAGGAGCGGCGCCTGGAGGAGGAGGAGTGGGGTTTGGAGGAGGAGGAGGAGTGGGGTCTGGAGGAGGAGGAGCGGCGCCTGGAGGAGGAGGAGCGGTGCCTGGAGGAGGAGGAGGAGTGGGGTTCTGGAGGAGGAGTGGCGTCTGGAGGAGGAGGAGTGGGGTCTGGAGGAGGAGGAGAGGTGGTGGGGTGGAGGAGGAGCAGCATCTGGAGGAGGGGAAGGTTGAGCGGGGTCTAGAGGACGAGGAGTAAAGGGGAGAGTGAGTTGGGTGGAGGAGGAGCGGGGTCTCGTGGAGGGAAAGGGGAGAGTGATGGAGGAGGAGAAGCTGGGTCTGGAGGAGGAGGGGTCTGGAGGAGGTGGGGAGAGGTGGGGTCTGGAGGAGGTGGGAGGTGGAGGGTCTGGAGGGGGTGGGAGGAGCAGGGTTTTGAGGAGGTGGGAGGAGGCAGGAGGTATAAGGAGCAGTGTGATTGGTCTCATGTTTCCACTCTTTAAGCTCCCCCCTGAACAGCAGGTGTTTGTATCAGAGACACATGTTTCTGTGTGATGTCACATACTACAGCAGCACACTCAGGTTCAGGGGTTTTTAGTTCTTCTCTGAGCTTTTCTGCATCTAATTCTAAAGATTTTATAAATCGCCATCGATAGTAATGAAATACTTAACTGTGTAAAGATTTACTCAAGTAAAAGACACAGTATTACTTAATTAAAAGTACTTAAGTACCTGTTTAAAAATGTACTTTTAGAGTCAAAAGTACACAAGTGTTGCTCATTTGTTACAGTCTTTAAGTGTATATATATATATATATATATATATATATATATATATATATATATATATATATATATATATATATATATATATATATATATATATATATATATATATATATACACACACACACACACATATAATATATATATACATATAGACATGCACACACTCATGCTGTGTTTCCCGGGCGGTGTGGGGACCTTAAAGGCCCTATATTGTGGAACAAAGTTACTCCTCACTTACTCCTGATTACTCACCATGATAAGTTCATAAGCATTTTCCACAAACCTCAGAGACCAGAGTTTTGACGTCATGGTAAAGCTATCAACAACTAGCATGATAACGAGCATGTCCTAATTCTGGGACAATAAAATTTTTTCGTTTTGAGACAGTATGAGGCCGACTGAGCTTGACTCAGGAGCTGCTTGTGCAACAGACGTGTCCATCTGCACTGGGACGAGTCAAAGAGCTCGGTTTGGCTGACAGGGACCTACAGCTCTCACAAAGATCACATTTTGTGGGGATTTTTGTCCATTTTCAGATCATAAATTTTCTCTCAGGCCAAAATCCTTCAGTTGTCTTAAAAAGTCGTTGCATTTCAGCTTTGGCTCGCTCTGCTCCGCTCTTGCTGCTCGTGCTCTGATTGGTCAGGGAGGTCACATGACTCTTGAGGGTGCAACATAGTTAAAAGCTCATAAAAGTCCATTTTACATAAGTCCCCTTTAACCTTAACCCATTTAACCTGTATCTGAACTTTAAACATGTCCCCATAAAGCAGCCAAGTCCCCAGGATGTGAGACAGATGTGTGCAGGCTCTAGTCCCCACATTGTGATAAATCCACACACACACCCACATATGCGCTCCAAGAGACCCTTCGACTGCCCCTCCGAGCGACCCTCCCAGTGCCCCTCCGAGCGACCCTCTGAATGACCCTCCGACTGCCCCTCTGAGCGACCCTCCATGCGCCCCTTCATGCGTCCCTTCGACTGCCCCTCCGAGCGACCCTAAGAGTGCCCATCCCGAACGACCCTCCCAGCGTCCCTAAGAGCGACCCTAAGTGCGAACCCTAAGAGCGCCCCTCCGAGCGACCTCCGAATGCCCCCGAGCGACCCTGACCCTCTGAGCGACCCCCCGAGCGACCCTTCGAGTGACCCTGTGAGCGACCCCTCCGAGCGCCCGTTTGAGGGACCCTTCGAGTGACACTCCGAGCGACCCTCCGATGCCCTCCAGCACAGACAGTGGAGTAAACACTTGCTCCGGGACAGAACCAGATGGGTGAGTCTGATTCAGCTGGTGAGCGAGGCGCCGAGACAAAGGCTCCAGTTTTATTAGGTGGATCTGCTCCTTTAAAGCGGCACTGAACAAGATTTCTGGTGACTTCAACTGACGTCTGCGTGGATGGAGATGTCTTTCTGTAGAGTGTGACACAGTGGGATTAAACCTCTATTTTAACTGGTTGACGTGGAAGTGTCCTGCCCAAAGACACAACAGCCGTCTGGAATTATTATTATTATTACATTTTTTTTGGTTTAAGATTCTATATTACACAAAATGACTCTTTTGAGCTTTAACCCATCTTTAAAGCTGTTTCCTCCCCAAAAACAGACCTGGAGCTGTGTTTTGTTTCATTCACGTTTGAGTCACACTTTATTATCAGTCTGTCACATCTCCAAAACGCTCTGTTCCACCTTGTGATGTCATGAAGTGGTTATATATGAAGTGAACAGCTCCTTTTACCTTTAGTTCAGCACAGACAGGTGTATTTGTCTATTATGTTTCGTGTGTGAAATCCTGGCTGTGAGCTCTGGCCTGTGATTGGACGATAGTTTCTCCGTCTGGTCCCGTCCCGTGTTTCACCTGCAGCCACCTCCTCCTCATCTAAGATTCAACTCTCACCTGTTCAGGACGGCAGCCTCTGTCCCGTCTGACATTTTATATCTGTCTCTTTTGTTACGTCACTAATGAGACAGAGATTTTGTTCTGAGACACTCGATTCTCAGGACTGACTCTGAAGATTTCTTTGTGTTATTGTAAAATTAGTTTCTTAGTTAAACTTTACCTCTGCTTTTTTGTTTAACCTACCTTTTGTTTGAATACTTTAGACCAGGGGTGTCCAAACTAAGGCCCAGGGGCTAAATTCGGCCCTCAGACCAATTTTTTTGGCCCTCAGACCTACTGTTGAACTGGCCAAATTGATTATAATCAGTATTTTTTGTGCAAATTTGAGTAAATCTACCAATAAAACCTAAATAACATCACATTTCATTGTCATACAGATGCAATATTAATATTTGAAGCCTTATTTAAAGTATGAAGTCAAAACTATGTTAAATGATCCACTGTACTGACCCTGGGTGAAAAGAGTTTGGGCCCCTCTGCATTAGACTCCGTGTTTTTAGTTAAACTTCTACAGCCTGTTCATTAATTCACGTCTTATTTTACCATTTTTCCATCCTAGATTTTTGTTTCTTCGCTGACCCTAAACGAGCTGGGTCGTAAAAACTGACGATTCCAGGCCTGAAATAATCCAAAATAATGAAAAGTAGTGATCATCCGTGGTCAGTACTAGTCAATATAGACCATGATGCACTGCAAGAATCATAAAAACTACAGAATTCGGACAAGGCCTGAGCACAAATCAGAGACAGGATAACCACTCTGCCACAGTAACACAGAGAGATCAAGAGTCGAACCCACAAGCTCCTGGTGAGAGGGAGGACACGGTTCATTCAGTCTTGTTGAAACTATATGTCTGGACTATTTTGGGGCCTCACCCGAGCTGGTTGTCTGCAGTACTTAGACGCTCCTATAGGCTTCATAACATCCTGCATTATTCAACATACAAAATACAGCCCCGTGTACTTTAACTTATGTATTTTTTATCCGCCCTCTCTATATACGAACACGCTCTGAGCCTGACAAACGCAGACTCATGAATGTTTGAGCGAAGGAGCAGACGAGAACAACTTAAATCAATATCACGTCGACTTTCTGCGGCTAAAGTTGGTAAAAATTTGAAGATGTTTTGGAGCGAGCGGTGGATCACGTCGCCGGATGAGGTCATACTTGAAAATAGCAAAAGAAAACTTGTGCTAGATTTTAGTTTTATTTATTTTACCAGGTGTTTGAGCAAAATGTGTCTTTGTTAAGAGTCAGAAAGTGCACATTAGCATTAGCATCTTGTTAGCTTTAGCTTTAGGCAGTGGTAGAACTCCACTTTAGTCTGTAGAAAGCACTTATTAACTCATCAGGGTGAGTACCATATTTTCTGGACAATAAGTCACTTTTTTCATAGTTTGTCCCTCAAAAATGTGACTTATAATATAATATATGTTTTTTTCTTCGTTATTATACTTTTTTGCCGGTGAGACTGATACTCCAGAGCGACAAATGGTCCATCAGGATGATCAGACTGAATTAGTGAAGTGAGGAACTCGTTTTTAAGACAATAAAAAGTAGGTACAGAGCGTTTAAGTTTGCTGCTGTTAATGTCGATTTTCACATGTTTTTTTTTTACAGTGTATGAACGTGCATTGTGTTCTGCGTTCTGATTGGCTAAGAGACTGTAGACCATTGTGTTCTGTGTCCTGATTGGCTGAGGGACTGTAGACCATTGTGTTCTGCGTCCTGATTGGCTGAGGGACTGTAGACCATTGTGTTCTGCGTCCTGATTGGCTGAGGGACTGTAGACCATTGTGTTCTGCGTCCTGATTGGCTGAGGGACTGTAGACCATTGTCCATCAGTCTCCTCCGTGTCTCCTGTACAGTACAGAATGTGTCAGACAAATTTACATAAATGTTGGATCAGTGTGACTCTGAAGTGCTGTATATTTGTGAGTTTTCTCCCCGACAAAACCCACAATGTCGATGAAACGTTCTGCACCGACAAAGGCACCGACGAAGGTTTGAACTTTGTGTTTAAACAAGAGAGAAATGTGAGAAAATGTTAATGCCTGTGTGAGAAAAGTGTATAAAGTGTGTGGTGAGGGGTTTTACAGACAAGAAACATGTAGAATAACTAAATAACTAGATTAAATAAAGCTGATACTTCGTGGATTTGGCCCATTGTGGGTTATTTTTAGAACATAAACCCTGAGATAAACCAGGCACCACTGTGACGTGAGTTTATTGGCCACTCTGTAAAAATAAGTTAGGCTATTACTGTTTGGAAATGTGTCCTCTGCATTTGACCCGAGTCTCAGAGTCAAACCTGAAGTGTTTTTTATTAATCTGTCGACATCTTCAAAGCTCCAAATGCTCCGTTCCACCTTGTGATGTCATGAAGTGATAGTTTTTGAAATTAACAGCTACTTTTGCCTTTTATTTCGCCGAGATTCGCAATTCCAGAGCTGAAATGATCCAAATGATTCTAGTAAAGGTGGAGTTTAAAAACACAGAGGAGCACTTACTGTATTGCCACATGATGACATCACAAGGTGGAACAGAGTGTTTTCAGTTTGAGAGAAGAACTCAGCCTAAATCTGCAGGTTTGAGACATGAGAATGAAACAAAAAAAAAACACAACTCCAGGTCTGTTTGTGACGGGACACAGATCAGAAAACAGAGTAACATGAGCCCTTTAATATTTAAGAAGTAAATCGTTAAATTTGATGTTGGGGTGATGTGGGGACGGAGATGGAAAAACAACGCTGGGTTATCGTGCCTCAGTTGTCAACATAAAGAGCAGTATCTGATGTCTTTTCCATTCACAAAGTCCACACGACCACAGAGACACGCTGCTGTTTGGACGGGATTTGAAGTTCCTTGTGAGCATCCTTTGGCCTATAGCACACGCTGTCCTGGGTTATCCTCAGGCGATCCCGAGAAAAACACAACAAAGTACCCCAAAAACGTGAGCCTGACCCCATCGTACTCTGAAAGTACCCCAAAAACGTGAACCATTTCTCAACATACCTCAAAAATACCCCAAAAAACATGAACCATAACTCATCATACCCCAAAAATGCCCCAAAAAACGTGAGCCATGCCCCATCATACTCTGAAAATACCCCAAAAAACATGAACCATAGCTCATCATACCCTAAAATACCCCAAAAATACCCCAAAAAATGTGAGCCATACCTCATCATATCCCAAAAATACCCAAAAATAGATGAACGAGAGCTCATTATACCCCGAAAATACCCCAAAAAACATGAACCATAGCTCATCATACCCCGAAAATACCCCAAAAAACATGAACCATAGCTCATCATACCCCAAAAATGCCCCAAAAAACGTGAGCCATGCCCCATCATACTCCAAAATACCCCAAAAAATGTGAACCATTTCTCAACATACCTCGAAAATACCCCAAAAAATATGAACCATAGCTCATCATACCCCAAAAATACCCAAAAATAGATTAACCATAGCTTATCATACCCAAAAATTGCCCCAAAAAAAACCCCAAAAAAATGGCTAAGCATACCCCAAAAAATACCCCGAAAAATACCCCAAAATAGATGAACCATAGCTCATCATACCCCAAAAATACCCCCCTAAAACGTGAGCCATGCGCCATCATACTCTAAAATACCCCAAAAACATGAACCATAGAACCATCATAGCTCATCATACTCCAAGATACCCCCAAAAAATGTAAGCCTGACCCCATCATACTCTGAAAATACCCCAAAAAAACGTGAACCATTTCTCAACATACCTCGAAAATACCCCAAAAAACATGAACCATAACTCATCATACCCCAAAAAATGCCCCCAAAATACCCCCAAAAATGTGAGCCATACCTCATTATACCCCAAAAATACCCCAAAATAGATGAACCATAGCTCATCATACCCTAAATTACCCTAAAAAACATGAACCATACCTCATCATACCCCAAAATACCTCCAAAAATGTGAACCATTTCTCAACATATCTCAAAAATACCCCAAAAAACATAAACCATGGCTTATCATACCCCAAAAAATGCCCCAAAAATACCCCAAAAAACCTGAGCCATACCTCATCATACCCAAAAATACCTCCTAAAATGTGAACCATTTCTCATCGTACTCCAAAATACCCCAAAAAACATGAACCATAGCCCATCATACCCAAAAAATGCCCAAAAATACCCCCAAAAAATGTGAGCCATACCTCATCATATCCCAAAAATACCTCCAAAAATGTGAACCATTTCTCATCGTACTCCAAAAAAACCCCATAAAACCAGACCTGATCATACCCCAGAACAAACTCAGGTGTTCAGTATTACACTATAACACAAGTAGATTTGAACTTTTGTATTTTTGAACCCTAAATGCAGGACGTCACACTGAAGGGGGTAAAGGGCACTGCTCACCCCGGGCCCAAGTTTTCATAAAACAAAATGTAGTGAGATGATTTTTACCTACGGCACAGAACTTACTGCCTACGTCTTATAAAACCACTAAAGTCTTTTCAAACAGTCACATCACAGACACACAGGTGGGAAACAGGCGAGTCCATTTTAATGTTTCCCCGTTTATCATTTAGTTAAAGAGATGATCATAAACTCTGCTCATACTGCCCCCTGTGGTGAAGTGGAGATGATTCATTTTAAATGTTTCTGACTCCAACAAAAAACTCCAAAAAGCAGCTCGCTTTACAAACTCGACAAACCTCTCAACAAACATTTTTAATTTACGCACAGTTCAGTCAGTAAACCAGGACTAAACCAGGACTAAACCAGGACTAAACCAGGACTAAACCAGGACTAAACCTGGACTAAACCAGGACTAAACCAGGACTAAACCAGGACTAAATCTGGACTAAACCAGGACCAAACCAGAACTAAACCTGGACTGAACCAGGACTGAACCAGGACTGAACCAGAACTAAACCGGGACTAAACCAGGACTAAACCAGGACTGAACCAGGACTGAACCAGGACTAAACCAGGACTAAACCAGAACTAAACCAGGACTAAATTAAGCCATGGACAAAACCACAGACAAAGTTGGACTTAACTATCTCTAAACCAGAATTAAAAGAGACACACGTCTTGGGTCTAGTCCACGGATTAAACCAGGGACTAGATAAAGTTCATAGTCACGACTAACAGTAACTAAAGATAAATTGTTGGAGGTTTTTGGCGTTTGGAGCTGATTCCAAACAGACCTAGTTCACTTGAAACTTTGAGCCTGATATTTATGTGTTCACTGTCTCTAGTTATCCTCAAATGCTCCGGGGACAAACTGAACCAAACTATCCCCAAACACCCTCCACGTCCCCTGCCTTACCCCCAGCTCAGTCAGCCCTCACCCCGGGAGACGCTGCTCGTCCCTGGCCAAAGCTCCAGACTCCGCGGGGGTCCACGGAGAACAGAGAGGAGATTAGACCCGGACTCAAACTGTGACAGAGGATGTACAAAACCACCAAACTCAAGTCGAAAGAGTGACAAGGCAGAACCGACCTCCTGTCCTTAAATCAACCCGGCTGCAAGACCGGGACTAGACCGGGACTAGACCGGGACTAGACCGGGTCTAAACCAGGTCTAAAATGGGTCTAAACCGAGTCTAAACCAGGACTACACCGGGTCTAAACCGGGTCTAAAATGGGTCTAAACCGGATCTAAACCGGATCTAAACCTGGTCTAAACCAGGACTACACCGGGTCTAAACCGGGTCTAAACTAGGACTAAAACAGGACTAAACAGGTCTAAACCTGGTCTAAACTGGGTCTAAACCAGGACTACACCGGGTCTAAACCGGGTCTAAAATGGGTCTAAACCGGGATCTAAACCTGGTCTAAACTGGGTCTAAACCAGGACTACACCGGGTCTAAACCGGGTCTAAAATGGGTCTAAACCGGATCTAAACCGGATCTAAACCTGGTCTAAACTGGGTCTAAACCAGGACTACACCGGGTCTAAACCGGGTCTAAACCAGATCTAAACCTGGTCTAAACCGGGTCTAAACTGGGTCTAAACCGGGTCTAAACCAGGACTACACCGGGTCTAAACTGGGTCTAAACCAGGACTAAACCAGGACTAAACCAGCACTAGACCAGGACTAAACCGGTACTAAACTGGGTTTAAACCAGGACTAGACCAGGACTAGACCAGGACTAGTCCAGGACAAAACCAGGACTAAACCAGGACTAAACCGGGTCTAAACTGGGTCTAAAACGGGTCTAAACCAGGACTAAACCGGGTCTAAACTGGGTCTAAACCAGGACTAGACCAGGACTAGACCAGGACTAGACCAGGACTAAACTAGGACTAAAGCAAGACTAAACCAGGCATAAACCGGTACTAAACCAAGACTAATAAAGGCTTAAAGTGGGCTAGACCAGGACTGAACCAGGTCTAAATCAGACCCGGGTCTAACCAGGACTAGGCCAAAAACTAACTAATACAGAACTAGACCAGACTAAACCAGGTCCTAAATCAGGACTAGATGAGGGTTACACCGGGATTAAACAAGGACTAAATAAAGGCTTAAACCAGGACTAGACCAGGACTAAACCAGGTCTAAATCAGGACTAAACCAGGTCTAAACCAGGACTAAACCAGGACTAAACCAGGTCTAATCCAGGACTAAACCAGGACTAAACCGGGTCTAAACCAGGACTAAATCAGGACTAAATCAGTCTTTCACAGAGACACGAGGAGGACCAGACCAGGACCTTAGTCAAGGACCTTTTGGAAAATTCAAGCCCAAAGCCAGAGCTCTGTTGACGGGAGACCTGATCCCAAGTTCGGCCTCTGCTCCAAAAATGTGTGGAAAGTCTTCTCATTTGCATACTCCCACTGTGAGCCTGTTATATTAATCCTTCAAACGTCTTTTTTATTATAAATCGTTATAGATCCAAGGATATATATCAAATAATGAGGAATTGGAGATCAGAAGGCTTGTGTATGTTGAACGCAGCGATGGAACCAAAGTCTGAAGTGACTCATTTCGTGGAAAGATCTGTAAAAGACAAAATCAGACCACAGCAGGAGCTCGATAAATAACCTTTAATAGTGCTCGTAAAAATGTCCTTTCTGATTGTCCTGTCAGAAAGAGGCTCGTGTTTTTCAGCTCAGTTTAGGTAAAAAAGAATCAACCAGATGGACAGATGAAAACAAAGACTTCAAAGCTAAATATTATGTCTTTTGAATGGGCAAAAGTCCTCAGAAGTCCTCAGAAGTCCTCAGAAGTCCTCAGAAGTCCTCAAAAAGTCCTCAAAAGTCCTCAGAAGTCCTCAGAAGTCCTCAAAAGTGCTCAAAAACAGAACCATGACCTGTTGCTAACGCTAACAGGAGCAACCTCCGGGACAAAAGGCGCCTGATTTGTCTTGTATTGTTGTTCATATCTTGATTTACAGACAGAAAAGTGAAGTAAAAACCCCAGGATCATGTAGAGGGTTAATACGAACATTTAAGACCAAAATGACGAGTGACAGCAGCAGGGACAGAGAGAGGGGGGGGGGCACAGCTTTTCAATAGAAAGTGAACTGGAGCCAGAGTGGATGGAGCAGGAAGCACAGCCCATTCTCAGCCCATTATAACACAGAGTTAGCAGGTTTGCTCTGTCCGTGTTTATATACAGTCTATGTCTGAAACCTAACTCCAGGTCACCAGGAATCTCACCACTGTCTGATTTTAAAAATGTCCTGTGAACAGAGGCTGTGGTGATGTTCAGAAAATGTGTCTGATTTTTATAACAAACTTTGTATTTTCAAGCTCTAGGGGAAAGAGTGGATTGAAGTCATTAAATTTCTTACCATTTTGTACGTCTCTGTTTGAAAAGAGCGAGTCTTTCATCCCGTCGTCTGGAGCAAACCATTTAGCTCCTTTAGCGTTGGTCCTTTAATTCTAACCTCCTGCTTCGACCCAAAGTCCAGTTTAGAAAACTGAGCTTTAATATGTATCTTCCTCCATTTAAGGGCCAGACACGATGAAAAAAGTGAATTGCTAAAGTTGACTTGCTAACTCTAAATTGTAGTTTGTGGCCCCTATTCTGCAGGAGTTACAAGAATCCCTGGGCTCAGGAGCGCCCCCTAACATGAGGCAGGGTAACTGTGTGCCTCACCCAGGGTCTTTTCACAGCCTTAAAGCAGCAGCGTCACTACAGCTACAACAGTCAGAACATGTGAGGCACAAACAGCCTGTGCCTCACCGCGCGTGTCTCTTCTCAGGTTTTCAACAGTAAACGTAAAAATTCAGCGATTTTGAGTAAAAAAAAAAGAATGAAATTGCAAAGTTAAATAGAAAATAACTTTATAGTACAAATCATTGGATAAATATAACTATTTCATTTATTTTTTCTCTGTGATGACAGGTGAGACACTGCCTCACCTGACACACTCACCGTTATGGAGATATTTCAGCCGACAGAAGCTCAGCTGGTGGAGCGTTTCTCCACTGACCTGAAGGTTGGTGGTTCAAATCCCAATCTGAACATAAACATCATTGGTGGAGCAGGTTGAAGTGGTGCAAGTCCAGCATTTTGAATTTCTTAAAGGTGGAAAAGATCTGTACAAACACGACCTCTGACCATATACTGAGGCTGATAAATGTGGAGAACTCTTTTGAACACTTCCTTAACGTGAATGTCTTTCTTGTCTGTCTTTTTCTTTGTAATTTGTATGAATTTTGATCCTGATTAACACTGAATTAACAGAAGAATCGTTACAGAAGCAGAGGAGCCTCGTTTCTGTGATTAGTTTGTAGATAAAATGAGTTTTCTGTTTGGCTTCTGTCAGATAAATAAATATTAAAAGAGCCAGTCCTTTGAACGGCTCTTTGAATCAGATCCCAGGCGCAGGACAGGTTTGGTAAAAGTCCTTCATTTCTCTTCTCAAGTCAAAGTTCCACATATAAAGTCCAGGTTTTACAGCCTCCTCTCTGTGGTAAAACTGATCGTCCCAAACCCAGTGTCATCCAGAGCTCCTATAAAACGTTATAGTCCCTAAAAGCAGCAGGAGTCCGCCCCGGTGACATCATCAGGTTAGCGCTCGCGGCTAACCTGAAAGCTAACGTGGAGTTGAAGTGTTTTGAGTGTGGTTTTGCCTGCGGTTTGATGAGTCCTGGTCCACGCTGTAAAACCAAAGGCTAATGTACCGTTGACTGATAATTGACTTTGTGGTAAAAGAGATGGCAGCAACATGTGGAGTAGAAAGAAAAAAAAACATCTCAAGGATTTAGTCCTGCAAGTGCCATCATTCTACAGGCAGAGAGTACATGAAGGAAGAAAACTACTACTGCTACTGCTACTGCTGCTAATGCTACTACTACTACTACTACTACTGCTACTGCTACAGCTGCTAATGCTACTACTACTACTACTACTACTGCTACTGCTGCTGCTGCTACGACTGCTAATGCTACTTCTACTACTATTACTACCACTAACACTACTACTGTTACTACTAATACTGCTGCTGCTACGACTGCTAATGCTACTTCTTCAACTACTACTGCCATGGCTACTGCTACTACTACTACTACTACTACTACCACTACCACTACTACTGTTACTACTACTACTGCTGCTGCTATGACTGCTAATACTACTACTACTAGTACTACTACTTCTACTGCCATGGCTACCCCTACTGCTACCACTACTACTACCATTACTACCACTACTACTAATACTGCTACTGCCATGGCTACTGCTACTGCTACTACAGCTACTACTACTGCCACTACTACTCCTACTGCTAAAACTGCTATTGCTACCACTACCACTACTACTACTACTGTTACTATTACTGCTACTGCTAAAACTGCTATTGCTACTACTACTCTTGCTACAACTGCTAATCCTACTACTACTATAACTACTACTACTGTTTCTGCTACTACAACTACTACCAGTACTACTACTACTGCTGCTGCTACGACTGCTAATGCTACAACTACTACTGGTACTACTGCTACTACTATTACTACTACTGCTACTACTTTTTCTGCTACTACAACTGCTACTATTATTACTGTGCTACTGTTACTGCTATTACAACTACTACTGCTATCACTACTACTGCTGCTACTACTACAACCGCTATTACCCCAAAACTAATAAATACAAAATAAATACTCTGTAACCCCCCCCTCATGACCCAGACTCAGGACATAACAAACATCTAAGTATACTTTTTTATTTATTTATTTTTATATTACTTTACTTTGATGATTTTATCTGAAACTTTACACTATAGTCGGCATGTGTACTCTGTAACTGTACCCTGTAAGTGTACTCTGTAAGTGTACTCTGTAACTGTACCCTGTAAGTGTACTCTGTAAGTGTACTCTGTAAGTGTACTGTATAAGTGTACTCTATAAGTGTACTCTGTAAGTGTACTGTATAAGTGTACTCTGTAAGTGTAGTCCTTAAGTGTACTCTAAGTGTACTGTGTAAGTATACTCTGTAAGTGTACTCTGCAAATGTACTCTTTAAGTGTAGTCTTTAAGTGTTCTCTGTGAGTGTACTCTATAAGTGTACTCTGTAAGTGTACTCTGTAAGTGTACTGTGTAAGTGTACTCTGTGAGTGTACTCTGTGAGTATACTCTGTGAGTGTACTCTGTGAGTGTACTCTGTGAGTATACTCTGTAAGTGTACTCTGTGAGTATACTCTGTGAGTGTACGTTGTAAGTATACTCTGTAAGTGTACTCTGCAAATGTACTCTTTAAGTGTAGTCTTTAAGTGTTCTCTGTGAGTGTACTCTGTGAGTATACTCTGTAAGTGTACTCTGTAAGTGTACTGTGTAAGTGTACTCTGTGAGTGTACTCTGTGAGTATACTCTGTGAGTATACTCTGTGAGTGTACTCTGTAAGTGTACTGTGTGAGTGTATCTCAGAGCTACATTTGTCACTTTTCAGACAAATCCATGATATTTCATTTAAATGTTTCTCTTTCACTCTCTTCTCTCTTCTTTTTTCTTCTCTTTTCTCTCTTCTTTTTTCTTCTCTCTTCTTTTTTCTTCTTTTTTCTTCTCTCTTCTTTTTTCTTCTCTCTTCTCTCTTCTTTTTTCTTCTCTCTTCTTTTTTCTTCTCTCTTCTTTTTTCTTCTTTCTTCTTCTCTCTTCTTTTTTCTTTTCTCTTCTCTCTTCTTTTTTCTTCTCTCTCTTCCTCGGTGAAATCTCCTGAGGCTGAAGATAAAGTCTGAGATAAACTCGACTCTTCTGTCACTTCCACTCGTCCAAACTCCGACATGGACACGTCTGATGGGACGTGTTTAAATGTCATTATTCATTCATTTAAAGTGTTATGAACCTGTGAACTGGGTAGAATCAACCTGTTCAGTATTAAATAGAAATAAAATAAAATAAAAGTAACAGAAGTTGATTTAAAATTATAAGTCAAATAAGTGAAACTGCTGCTGGGTCAGAATAACCCAGAGTTGTGCTGGTCCAGAGCAGTTTTTAGTGAGTATTAAAAGTAAAAAGTGTGGACTGAGATATGCATTTGTTCTTTTTGAGAGATGCAAATGGTTTTATAATGTGATATTTTGTGATTTTACTGTGTTGTACATGTTTTCTTCTGCTTAAAGGTAAAATAAATCATTAAAATAATCATAAAAAAGCAAAACGCAATCGAAATATGTAAAAACCTAAACCTAAACCATTCAAAAAATACTAAGATGAATGTTCTGATCAGAGTAAGTACAGTGTAAATTCTTGTTTCCACGGTGCGTCTGGACTCGGGTTTGTGGAGCATCGTCCCGGACAGTGAGGCGGAGCAGACGTGGATCAGACTGAGTGAGAATGGGACGTCCTGACCTCCCAGTGAGAGGGCTCTGGTACAGCGTGAACAAAGAGAGGCGGGTCACCCATTTAAACCTGCGCTCCGTGTTCAGGCGGAGACAAAAACGCACAAAAACACATAAAAACACACAAAGACGTCAGAAAACTCAAAACAGAATCACTCAAGTTACATCATCTTCAGTAATGGGGCCACGGTGTCTTTGTGGAGGGACAGATGAAGCGGTTTGCACGACATCCACCAGAATGAGCTCGCACCCACCTGTCCCCCCTCGTTTCTCACCTGGGCCCTCACCCAAACTCACCCCCAGAGCTGCTGTCACCAAGAGACAGACACTTGTTCTTTTAATCTTCACCTTATGATTTTCACTGAAACATGGCTCAACAAAAACACAGGTAATGCAGTTCTACTGGAATCAACTCCACCCAACTTCAAATATGAATCTGAAACACGAGTAAACAGAAAGGGTGGAGGTGTATGTGCGTTTTTAGAGATAATTTAGTTACTCATAGATTGTCATTTGGGGTGTTTTCATCTTTTGAGTCTGTTTCCTTTAAAATGGAGATAAAACACTCACCCTCCATAGTCGACTTAGTCATATACAAACCTCCTGAGCACTGCCACAGCTTTATTGATGATTTTACTGAGAAACTTTCAGTCGTCTGCACAGACTTTGATGGTTTAGTCATTACAGGTGATTTTAATGAACATGTGGATAATGTGTTTGATAGAAACATTAAAGAGCTCAGGTCTGTCCTTGAAACCTTTGGTCTGACTCATGTCAGGAGCCACAACAGAGACTCTGGACCTTCTCATCACAAAAGGAGTAAATATATCAAATGTCAACGTGGTGGATGTTGCTCTGTCTGATCATTTCTGTCTTTTTTGACCTGTCTGTTATTCCCAAACCAGTGGCTGGTGAACTGTCAAAACCAGACTCAGAGAGACTGATCCTGCATTTGTCTCCAGGAGGTTAGACGACTGCAACGTCTCACTGGCCTCTGCAAACGAGCCTTAAGACAGAACAGTACATCCAGATAGAACACTGCTGCTCGGGTCTGACTAGAACCTGGAAGTACTTCACACATGTGTCCTGTGTCAGGTGAAGTACTTCACACATGTGTCCTGTGTCAGGTGAAGTACTTCACACATGTGTCCTGTGTCAGGTGAAGTACTTCACACATGTGTCCTGTGTCAGGTGAAGTACTTCACACATGTGTCCTGTGTCAGGTGAAGTACTTCACACATGTGTCCTGTCTCAGGTGAAGTACTTCACACATGTGTCCTGTGTCAGGTGAAGTACTTCACACATGTGTCCTGTGTCAGGTGAAGTACTTCACACATGTGTCCTGTCTCAGGTGAAGTACTTCACACATGTGTCCTGTGTCAGGTGAAGTACTTCACACATGTGTCCTGTGTCAGGTGAAGTACTTCACACATGTGTCCTGTGTCAGGTGAAGTACTTCACACATGTGTCCTGTGTCAGGTGAAGTACTTCACACATGTGTCCTGTCTCAGGTGAAGTACTTCACACATGTGTCCTGTGTCAGGTGAAGTACTTCACACATGTGTCCCTGTGTCAGGTGAAGTACTTCACACATGTGTCCTGTGTCAGGTGAAGTACTTCACACATGTGTCCTGTGTCAGGTGAAGTACTTCACACATGTGTCCTGTGTCAGGTGAAGTACTTCACACATGTGTCCTGTGTCAGGTGAAGTACTTCACACATGTGTCCTGTGTCAGGTGAAGTACTTCACACATGTGTCCTGTGTCAGGTGAAGTACTTCACACATGTGTCCCTGTCTCAGGTGAAGTACTTCACACATGTGTCTGTGTCAGGTGAAGTACTTCACACATGTGTCCTGTGTCAGGTGAAGTACTTCACACATGTGTCCTGTGTCAGGTGAAGTACTTCACACATGTGTCCTGTGTCAGGTGAAGTACTTCACACATGTGTGTCCACATGTGTCTGTGTCAGGTGAAGTTCACACATGTGTCCTGTGTCAGGTGAAGTACTTCACACATGTGTCCTGTGTCAGGTGAAGTACTTCACACATGTGTCCTGTGTCAGGTGAAGTACTTCACACATGTGTCCTGTGTCAGGTGAAGTACTTCACACATGTGTCCTGTGTCAGGTGAAGTACTTCACACATGTGTCCCTGTGTCAGGTGAAGTACTTCACACATGTGTCCTGTGTCAGGTGAAGTACTTCACACATGTGTCCTGTGTCAGGTGAAGTACTTCACACATGTGTCCTGTGTCAGGTGAAGTACTTCACACATGTGTCCTGTGTCAGGTGAAAGTACTTCACACATGTGTCCTGTGTCAGGTGAAGTACTTCACACATGTGTCCTGTGTCAGGTGAAGTACTTCACACATGTGTCCTGTGTCAGGTGAAGTACTTCACACATGTGTCCTGTGTCAGGTGAAGTACTTCACACATGTGTCCTGTGTCAGGTGAAGTACTTCACACATGTGTCCTGTGTCAGGTGAAGTACTTCACACATGTGTGTCCTGTGTCAGGTGAAGTACTTCACACATGTGTCCTGTGTCAGGTGAAGTACTTCACACATGTGTCCTGTGTCAGGTGAAGTACTTCACACATGTGTCCTGTGTCAGGTGAAAGTACTTCACACATGTGTCCTGTGTCAGGTGAAGTACTTCACACATGTGTCCTGTGTCAGGTGAAGTACTTCACACATGTGTCCTGTGTCAGGTGAAGTACTTCACACATGTGTCCTGTGTCAGGTGAAGTACTTCACACATGTGTCCTGTGTCAGGTGAAGTACTTCACACATGTGTCCTGTGTCAGGTGAAGTACTTCACACATGTGTCCTGTGTCAGGTGAAGTACTTCACACATGTGTCCTGTGTCAGGTGAAGTACTTCACACATGTGTCCTGTGTCAGGTGAAGTACTTCACACATGTGTCCTGTGTCAGGTGAAGTACTTCACACATGTGTCCTGTGTCAGGTGAAGTACTTCACACATGTGTGTCCTGTGTCAGGTGAAGTACTTTCACACATGTGTCCTGTGTCAGGTGAAGTACTTCACACATGTGTCCTGTGTCAGGTGAAGTAAGTACTTCACACATGTGTCCTGTGTCAGGTGAAGTACTTCACTCATGTGTCCTGTGTCAGGTGAAGTACTTCACACATGTGTCCCGTGTCAGGTGAAGTACTTCACACATGTGTCCCGTGTCAGGTGAAGTACTTCACACATGTGTCCCGTGTCAGGTGAAGTACTTCACACATGTGTCCCGTCTCAGGTGAAGTACTTCACACATGTGTCCCGTGTCAGGTGAAGTACTTCACACATGTGTCCCGTCAGGTGAAGTACTTCACACATGTGTCCCGTGTCAGGTGAAGTACTTCACACATGTGTCCCGTGTGTCAGGTGAAGTACTTCACACATGTGTCCCGTGTCAGGTGAAGTACTTCACAAGTACTTCACCACACACATGTGTCCTGTGTCAGGTGAAGTACTTCACACATGTGTCCTGTGTCAGGTGAAGTACTTCACACATGTGTCCTGTGTCAGGTGAAGTACTTCACACATGTGTCCTGTGTCAGGTGAAGTACTTCACACATGTGTCCTGTGTCAGGTGAAGTACTTCACACATGTGTCCTGTGTCAGGTGAAGTACTTCACACATGTGTGTCCTGTGTCAGGTGAAGTACTTCACACATGTGTCCTGTGTCAGGTGAAGTACTTCACACATGTGTCCTGTGTCAGGTGAAGTACTTCACACATGTGTCCTGTGTCAGGTGAAGTACTTCACACATGTGTCCTGTGTCAGGTGAAGTACTTCACACATGTGTCCTGTCTCAGGTCAGGTGAAGTACTTCACACATGTGTCCTGTGTCAGGTGAAGTACTTCACACATGTGTCCTGTGTCAGGTGAAGTGAACACATGTTTCACACATGTGTCCTGTGTCAGGTGAAGTACTTCACACATGTGTCCTGTGTCAGGTGAAGTACTTCACACATGTGTCCTGTGTCAGGTGAAGTACTTCACACATGTGTCCTGTGTCAGGTGAAGTACTTCACACATGTGTCTGTGTCAGGTGAAGTACTTCACACATGTGTCCTGTGTCAGGTGAAGTACTTCACACATGTGTCCTGTGTCAGGTGAAGTACTTCACACATGTGTCCTGTGTCAGGTGAAGTACTTCACACATGTGTCCTGTGTCAGGTGAAGTACTTCACACATGTGTCCTGTGTCAGGTGAAGTACTTCACACATGTGTCTGTGTCAGGTGAAGTACTTCACACATGTGTCCTGTGTCAGGTGAAGTACTTCACACATGTGTCCTGTGTCAGGTGAAGTACTTCACACATGTGTCCTGTGTCAGGTGAAGTACTTCACACATGTGTCCTGTGTCAGGTGAAGTACTTCACACATGTGTCCTGTGTCAGGTGAAGTACTTCACACATGTGTCCTGTGTCAGGTGAAGTACTTCACACATGTGTCCTGTGTCAGGTGAAGTACTTCACACATGTGTCCTGTGTGTCAGGTGAAGTACTTCACACATGTGTCCTGTGTCAGGTGAAGTACTTCACACATGTGTCTGTGTCAGGTGAAGTACTTCACACATGTGTCCTGTGTCAGGTGAAGTACTTCACACATGTGTCCTGTGTCAGGTGAAGTACTTCACACATGTGTCCTGTGTCAGGTGAAGTACTTCACACATGTGTCCTGTCTCAGGTGAAGTACTTCACACATGTGTCCTGTGTCAGGTGAAGTACTTCACTCATGTGTCCTGTGTGTCAGGTGAAGTACTTCACACATGGTCCTGTGTCAGGTGAAGTACTTCACACATGTGTCCCGTGTCAGGTGAAGTACTTCACACATGTGTCCCTGTCTCAGGTGAAGTACTTCACACATGTGTCCCCGTCTCAGGTGAAGTACTTCACACATGTGTCCTGTGTCAGGTGAAGTACTTCACACATGTGTCCTGTGTCAGGTGAAGTACTTCACTCATGTGTCCTGTGTCAGGTGAAGTACTTCACACATGTGTCCTGTGTCTCTGTGTGAACAAGTCTCTCCATGAACCAAAGAACATCTCCCACATGTTGGAGCCACATGAACATCTCACACTCTGAGGACGTCAGGGACCGACTCCTGCTGGTCCAGAGTCACGACTAAACCTGAAGATGTGAGACAGACTCGACTTTGACAATGTTTAAATCCAGGCTCAGTTCTGTTTAGCTGCTTGTGACTGAAAGGTTTTTATTCAGCCTCTTCTGTATAATGTTACTTTTATGATGATTATTTGTGATTATTTATGATTTGATTTGTTGTATTGTGATTTTAATGTCTTTCTTATTCTGTAAAGCACTTTGAATTACCTTGTGCTGTACAAATAAACTTGCCTTGCCCTCCTCTGCTCCTCTGCTCCTCTGACCCTCTTGTCTGCATCTATATAGCAAATGTGTGTGATGTCACATAGTACTTGAACTTGTGGGGATCACTGAAGGCAGCAGAATCTTCCACCTTTTTGACCAGAAAGCTGCGAATGTGCCTGGTTTGGAACAGTAGACAATGATATTACAACACAAAATACACAGTTTAGTACCAAAAACGAAAGTTTAGTCCCACTTTAACCTGTCGGGCGAGAGCTAACCACTCTGCCGCGACGTTTTGTGCACGAGTTGAACCGTTTTTTCGTCGTTTGCTTTAGTTTTATCGTGTGAAGTGTTAAGAGCCTCGTCGCAAACACACGGCGTAGTTTCAGTTCAACAACATCGTGCTTTAGCGACACTCGAAAACTCACCTATTTTCGTCCGTGTCTCAGCGACGCCGAATTCCTCGTCTATTTATAACCTCTGGAAACAAGTCCGCAGATCGAAATAGAACCAGGAAAACCAACCGTATTTATTTGAAGTACTCGGCTTTGACTTGGCATCGCGTTTGACAAGATTTTGAATGAGAACAGACTCAACGTGTTCAAAGAAACATAGCTGTGGTTTATTTGTGCTTGGAGTTTGGTCGAATCCTGCTCGCGACGCCGCTCAGATCTGGAAAAATGGTTGAGTCACTCTCCTTCACTGCAAATGGAGCCTGAAGAGCCAGATATAGAAAGATGAGCGCCAGGTATTTTGCGTTTAAGGTAGAATTTCCATTGTCAAATCCGTCCTGAGTTAAAACAGAGAGGAGCCGTTAAAGGGGATGTACGAAGACAGACTTAAAGGGGCGGTGTCACTCTTTTCTCTGATCTGTTCTGTCGTTTCCTCGTCACAAACAGACCTGGAGTTGTGTTTTTTTTTTCCGTTTCATTCACACATGTTTAACCCTGCTTCCCTCAAACTGAAAACGCTCTGTTCCACCTCGTGATGTCATCATGTGGCGATACAGGAAGTGCTCCACTGCGTTTTTAAACTCCACACACCTTCATTTCTAGAATCATTTGGATCGTTTCAGCCCCGGAATAAATGTCAATCTACCACTGAGCTAAAGGTAAAAGGAGGAGGAGTTAATGTGAAAACTAGCACTTGATGACATCACAAAGTGGAGCAGAGCATTTTGAGGTTTGGAGATGTTACAGACTAATAAAAAAGTGTTACTCAAACATGTGAATGAAACACAAAACACAAGTCCAGGTCTGTTTTTTGGAGGAAACACAAGTTCATTTTGCGTGATATAGGACTTTATAGGAGCATTTTTAACATTTGAAAGTCAAAAATGCTTAAATCCTCCAGTGGAATCTGTAAATTCCAGTAGTGGGCGACATCATGGCAGTAGCTCAGTTCATAGACTGAGCAGGAGACGGGAGGTTCAAATCCTGCTCTCGACATGAACATCATTGGTCGACGGGTCAGATCCCTCGACCCACAGGTTGTTGGTGTGATTCCAGCTCCCACACATGAATGCTGCCGTTGTGTCCTTGGGCAAAACGCTTGACCCGCCTCAGCCCAGTGTCTGTGTGGACTGGTGTGTGAGTGAGTGGAGGAGGACTTGGAAGTGGAAAAAAAGCTGCATAAAAATGTGACAGTCGCCCGTCACTATATCGCGGTTCACATTTCGTGGTCTCGCTGTTTCACAGATGTTTTTGGTGCAATTTTACATCCGTTTTCACAGCGAATGAACGTGCATTGTGTTCTGTGTCCTGATTGGCTGAGAGACTGTAGACCATTGTGTCCTGCGTCCTGATTGGCTGAGGGACTGTAGACCATTGTGTTCTGCGTCCTGATTGGCTGAGGGACTGTAGACCATTGTGTCCTGCGTCCTGATTGGCTGAGGGACTGTAGACCTGATGGATTCAATATATTTTTAACATGTTTATTGATCTCACTGTGAATCTTAAAGGTAATGTAATGTTCATTTTTATTAATTATTTATTATTAATCACTATAATAATGATATGTAACCTTAATATGATTTATGCACTTATGTCTGTTTTCTGAGCTTTGCAGAGAATGTCTTGTGAAAGTTGAATGACCATGGGAGATAACAGGAAACACCCTGAGAGGTGTTTGGGCGAATAAGGACTGAAAGGAATGCTTAAGCAACAATATTTTGAAATGAACTTTGTAATATGTGATTTTCTCACTGCCTCACTGCTTGTTGTCCCCCCCCCCCCCCCCTTGAGAGTGAGCAGTGATGTGTAACTAGGGTTCCTAACTGAATAAAGGAGGAGAAAGGCGGTGGAGACTTCAGAAAGGGAGAGGAGGTTGTAATCTGAAGGTTTGCCCTCCCCGTCCCTTCTCCTCATGAGTATAGCAATAATAATCTCTCTTGTCTTCTCTTCTCTTTTGAACTCTAATTAGGTTAAGTGTGAACCTATCATATTCCTATTCATAATCCTATTGTGTTCTGCGTCCTGATTGGCTGAGGGACTGTAGACCATTGTGTTCTGCGTCCTGATTGGCTGAGAGACTGTAGACCATTGTGTTCTGCGTCCTGATTGGCTGAGGGACTGTAGACCATTGTGTTCTGCGTCCTGATTGGCTGAGGGACTGTAGACCATTGTGTTCTGCGTCCTGATTGGCTGAGGGACTGTAGACCATTGTGTTCTGCGTCCCTGATTGGCTGAGGGACTGTAGACCATTGTGTTCTGCGTCCTGATTGGCTGAGGGACTGTAGACCATTGTGTTCTGTGTCCTGATTGGCTGAGGGACTGTAGACCATTGTCCATCAGTCTCCTCCGTGTCTCCTGTACAGTACAGAATGTGTCAGACAAATTTACATAAATGTTGGATCAGTGTGACTCTGAAGTGCTGTATGTTTGCAAGTTTTCTCCCCGACAAAACCCACAATGTCGATGAAACGTTCTGCACCGACAAAGGCACCGACGAAGGTTTGAACTTTGTGTTTAAACAAGAGAGAAATGTGAGAAAATGTTAATGCCTGTGTGAGAAAAGTGTATAAAGTGTGTGGTGAGGGGTTTTACAGCAAAACATCGAGAATAATTGTAAAAATAAAGCTGATACTTGACGGATTTCACCTATTGCGGATTATTTTTAGAGCATAACCCCGAGATAAATGAGGGACCAGTGTATTTACCCTTTCCAGACCTTGAATGTAGAAATGTACATGTGGAAATATGTCTGTATTAAGTCTGTATTAAGCCTGCAGCAGTAAAAAGCCTCACTATCCCAAATGTTCCAGTGTAATTCTTGTTTCACGGCGCTAAACTAAAAGTGAAACCTGCGTGTTCCTCAGCTGTTGTGCGTTAGCGTCTGATGGATGCTGCTCCTCTGACAGTTATGGTGCTTTAAAAGAACAGCCCCAGCGAGGGTCCACCTGGCTCTGCTTCACCGGCGCTTTGAGCTCAGCTTTGGGACATTAACCTGATTTATCGTTAAAAATGCCATTTCTGAAAACTGCGCACAAACTAGAGCAAAGGGCGGGACAGAGGCGCAGAGCCGCTGCTGTGTGAAATGGCTTCCTCTTCATCCTGTTTCAAGTATAATGTTAAGACAAGATCTGGAATTACATTTTTAGTAGAGCTTTTTGAAACGTTACCAAATCCAGACTGTTGCATCTTAAGCCAAAAACACAAAATCAGTTTGTTTAATTCAGTGACGCACACGAGACGACGGAGCTCACACTGGTCACCATCATTTTGAACAAACTATCTCACCTCAGATTAAGACTTTAGTGTTTAGCTCATTGATTCTGCAGAAATTCACCATGTTTTTCAGTAGTCTGAGATGTTTTTTTCTTTCTTTTTTTCCTCGTAAGCTGCCATGTTGGTCTTGATTTGGACGGACCATGTTTGTCCCTGATTGGTTAATCAGTCAGTCACACCCGAGTGAACTTGAGAGATTCACCAGTGAACAGACTCACATCCTGCTTGTTCATCAGAGAGGCTTCTTCAGCTCTGACAGGGTTTATCCAAGAGGCTTCTTCAGCTCTGACAGGGTTCATCCACGAGGCTTCTTTAGCTCTGACAGGGTTCATTCGAGAGGCTTCTTTAGCTCTGACAGGGTTTATCCAAGAGGCTTCTTTAGCTCTGACAGGGTTCATCCAAGAGGCTTCTTTAGCTCTGACAGGGTTCATCCACGAGGCTTCTTCAGCTCTGACAGGGTTCATTCGAGAGGCTTCTTCCGCTCTGACAGGGTTCATTCGAGAGGCTTCTTCCGCTCTGACAGGGTTCATTCGAGAGGCTTCTTCCGCTCTGACAGGGTTCATTCGAGAGGCTTCTTCCGCTCTGACAGGGTTCATCCAAGAGGATTCTTTAGCTCTGACAGGGTTCATCACAGACGCTCTGACAGGGTTCATTCGAGAGGCTTCTTCAGCTCTGATGTGGTTCTGGTAAGTCATGTCTGCATTGAACTACAGAAGTGTGAACCGTCACATTTATCCATGTCGCTCAACACTTCAGGCGTGATCCATCTGTTATTGACACACTCTGCCTCTACTGACACTTTGCAGCTGATATTCCCGGGGTGCATTGCTAACTGTAGGCACTGCTCTGTCTGAGGCTCTGTTACTCACGTTAAACTTTAATCTGAGCTCCATTTTAACACAATCTGACCAGAAGGTGAGCTGATTTGTGCTGTGAAACTTGTCCCTCCCATGTAACATTACAGCCGCAAGCTAGCTAGCATTAGCCAACAGTCACGCTCACCTTTTGTGGATCACAGACTCCTGAAAATGTGCTGTTTAAATCAATTTTGTGTTTTATTTTGTATGTTTTTTTAACTTGTGTTTGCTCATGTGTGCATCGCGTCACCATGGTAACTGCTGAACATTTCACCATAGACGTAGCCGCGCAGCACACCCCCAGCGCGACGTCACTGTTTCGCTTTGGTCCGAGGATGGAGGTGTGTGGTTGCGTAGCAGGGACATATTTGTAGATAAAGTTTTCGATGCACAGACTGAAACATGAAGGGAAGAGCCGGGCTGGACCTGACACATGAATGTGAGTTATTTTGATTAGTCAGAGTCTGTGGAGATGGGGCGGGTGCTGGCTATCGAGGCCCGTCCTGATCAGCACCTCAGGGACCTCCGCGTCGGAGAGAGGCCCACGGGTGACGTCACGCATCCCACAAACATGAGCTCAGACTCGGGCTCCTCGCTCAGGGTTTGGGCGGGGGCTGGAGGTCAGAGCAGCTCCGGTCTGGTCCAGTCCTGATCAGAGAAAACAGAACACAGGGCGGACTCGGCTTTCAGACATGGAGGTCTGTGTGTGACCCTCCCCTCTGCTCCTCTGACCCTCTCCTCTGCTCCTCTGACCTGCTCCCTCTGACCCTCTGCTCCTCTCCTCTGCTCCTCTGACCCTCTCCTCTACCTCCTCCGACCCTCTCCTCTGACCCTCTGCTCCTCTGACCTGCTCCTCTGCTCCTTTGACCCTCTCCTCTGCTCCTCTGACCCTGTCCTCTACCTCCTCTGCTCCTCTGCTCCTCTGACCCTCTCCTCTACCTCCTCTGACCCTCTCCTCTGACCCTCTGCTCCTCTGACCCTCTCCTCTGACCCTCTGCTCCTCTGACCTCCTCCTCTTCTCTTCTTCTCCTCTGCCCCTCTCCTCTCCTCCTTTGCTCCTCTGCCCCTCTCCTCTACCTCCTCTGACCCTCTCCTCTGCTCCTCTGCTCCTCTTGTCTGTATGTATATTTTCTGGTGGAGGCTGTTCCGCTCGTCTCCATGGAGATGTCCCTGCTTTGCCTAGAATGTTCCACTGTGTGACATTAAACACACCACCACCGAGCCGCATGTTTTGGGTATTTTTGAGCAATTAAAAGCACAACTGTATAAATGTGAGAATCATTTCCAAGTTCATTGCTATAGTGTGGAACATTTCCAGTAGGGCAATAACATCTCCATGGAAACAGGTGGTAAAGGCCCACAGAAAGGTTACACAGTGCAGCTTTAACCTGCTCATCCCCAGAGACAGAGGTAAACAGCAGCGTCAAGAGCAAAATCTCATGTCTCCTGTACAGTACAGAATGTGTCAGACAAATTTACATAAATGTTGGATCAGTGTGACTCTGAAGTGCTGTATGTTTGCAAGTTTTCTCCCCGACAAAACCCACAATGTCGATGAAACGTTCTGCACCGACAAAGGCACCGACGAAGGTTTGAACTTTGTGTTTAAACGAGAGAGAAATGTGAGAAAATGTTAATGCCTGTGTGAGAAAAGTGTATAAAGTGTGTGGTGAGGGGTTTACAGCCGCAACTGTAAAAAATAAAGCTGATACTTCATGGATTTCGCTTGTTACGGGATATTTTTTTAGAACGTAACCTCCACGATAAATGAGGCACCACTGCACAGGAGAGTAACGATACTCAAACATGGACGAATCTCTTCAAGACGATTCATGAGAAAGAAACGACTATAACATGGTTTAAAGACTCCAAACACCAAACAGATTTGAAATAAATGTTTGTATCACTAAATGTCACAATAACAGTTACTTCACAGGACTTTGCAAAACATGTTCCTGCACATTCTGAGCTCTGGACGTGTTTTTGAGTTTGATCCTCGTTTCAAACACGAGCCATGAGGGACCTACCACAGTCGAATGTCGGTGTTTGTGGAGGGACGAGTCTGTTCCACTGGGTCTGGACACTTACAGGGAAACAGAGTCCAGGCCACATACGCTCAGACAGACGGCAGGCCACATCAGGTCAGAGACGAGCTGTGGCCTCAGGGGAACCGCTCTGGACGGGACAGAGACACAAACACACTCGTGGGCTCCTACACTGACAGGGACGGGGTGTAAAAGTATTATTTCAAATGTCAGAAACAGGATCTTTGGTAAAAAACATGCAGGTCAAATCCTCTGGACCCAGATCTGGAGATGGTCCCACTGCTCCTGACACGTTCTGCACAGTTCACCTCAGAGAATCTCAGAGTTTTACGATAAAACGACAACTTTAAACCAACACTAAACTGCCAAATGCTAAAAACAAATCAACTAAAAGCTTTTCTAAATTAAAAGGTCTTTAGATTTGCTTTAAAAGAAAGTCCAGGCTCTGGGCAGGAGGCAGGTCCAGAGTCGTGGAACAGAAGCTCGGTCCATCGTGCGGAGCCTCGTGGGGGGACCTGGAGGAGCCACCTGAAGATCTGAGCGAGTTTGAAGATCACAGTGTCAGGTCTTTAGATTCAGAGGAGCATTTATGGTTCAGAAGAAGGATTTGTTTCAACCCGGGACGAAGGAGCCAGGGCAGTGATTTGAGAACAGGAGTGATTTGTTCAAGACTTTTACTGATATTTCTAACACTGATTTATTCTTAATTAGAAAAACGATGGACATGATGGACAAGTCCATAAACTGAGACACACTGTCCATAAACTGAGACACACTGTCCATAAACTGAGACACTCTGTCCATAAACTGAGACACACTGTCCATAAACTGAGACTGAGACACACTGTCCATAAACTGAGACACACTGTCCATAAACTGAGACACTCTGTCCATAAACTGAGACACTCTGTCCATAAACTGAGACACTGTCCATAAACTGAGACACTCTGTCCATAAACTGAGACACTCTGTCCATAAACTGAGACACTCTGTCCATAAACTGAGACATCCATAAACTGAGACACTCTGTCCATAAACTGAGACACTCTGTCCATAAACTGTCCATCTGTCCATGAACTGAGACACTCTGTCCATAAACTGAGACACACTGTCCATAAACTGAGACTGAGACACACTGTCCATAAACTGAGACACTCTGTCCATAAACTGAGACACTCTGTCCATCCATACACACTGTCCATAAACTGAGACACTCTGTCCATAAACTGAGACACTCTGTCCATAAACTGAACACTCTGTCCATAAAATGAGACACACTGTCCAGACACTCTGTCCATAAACTGAGACACTCTGTCCATAAACTGAGACACACTGTCCATAAACTGAGACACTCTGACACACTCTGTCCATAAACTGAGACTGTCCATAAACTGAGACACTCTGTCCATAAACTGAGACACTCTGTCCATAAACTGAGACACACCATAAACTGAGACACTCTGTCCATAAACTGAGACACTCTGTCCATAAACTGAGACACTCTGTCCATAAAATGAGACACACTGTCCATAAACTGAGACACACTGTCCATAAACTGAGACACTCTGTCCATAAACTGAGACACTCTGTCCATAAACTGAGACACTCTGTCCATAAACTGAGACACTCTGTCCATAAACTGAGACACTCTGTCCATAAACTGAGACACTCTGTCCATAAACTGAGACACTTTGTCCATAAACTGAGACACTCTGAGACACTTTGTCCATAAACTGAGAGACTGAGACACTCTGTCCATAAAACTGAGACACATAAACTGTCCATAAACTGAGACACTCTGTCCATAAACACTGTCCATAAACTGAGACACTCTGTCCATAAACTGAGACACACTGTCCATAAACTGAGACACTCTGTCCATAAACTGAGACACACTGTCCATAAACTGAGACACTCTGTATGTGTCTCTGTCTAAAGTGAACCTCTGTGTTTGTGGGACGGGCTTTACCTTTAGCTTTGTGTTTTTTCAATACAAAGATACAATCTAGAAAGTGAACTCACCTCCTTGTCCTTGCACTAAACACTGTCTTATTTTGAGTCACCCACTGCTGACAGGTCACTCGCGACACTCAGCAGACGGGTCAAATGCAGAGGGCCCGCTTCCCTCTGGGCCACACTAAAGTAGTTTGTGTGTGTTGTCAAACCTCCCCCTGAGGCCCTCTCCGACATGTTCGGGGGTTGGATTCCCTCCACATTCCCCTGTGTCTCTTTAAGTCTCGTTTCAATGCTACGCTAATGCTCTTGTACAGATCCACGGACGCTCTGGGAATTCTGGGAACGCCGCTCCGACTCCCAGCCCCTCCTGGAATGTTTTTGTAGGTGTCATCTTCTCATTCTCCGGTGGCTTTACATGCTCTGTTTTTGGAGCAGAGGGGGGCGGGGAGGTGGGTGCATGCTTTGGAAAAATCCCGTTGAATAGCACCACCAGGACGTCTGTCAGCTACAGTGTGGAGAGCGCGCCATCATACCTCAGGTTAGCTCTACTTAGTCTAAGAATAAACCGACGTAGATCTGAAATGTAATTGAAATGTGAGCTTGTCGTTGCGTAGAGATCGGGATCAAAGCTCATTGGCACCTCATTTGAAGCAGGAATAACATCCACAGAGAAGCATTAGCCAAAACAATACAGCGTTTAGCACCTACCACACGACCAAAGCACGGATGTGTTAAAATAACTGGAGACAGGACTGCTGCTTAGAGCCGTCTCCAGCTGGACTAGTGGCCACTCATTGGTACTACAACGAAAAAATGCCTCCTGCCCAGAAAGGATTATTATCATAGAGCGAAATGTGATCACAGACTGCTCATGAGGCTGAGAAGGACTGACAGGGACGGACTGGGACTAACAGGGACAGACTAGGACAGACTGGGACTGACTGGGACTGACAGGGACTGACAGGGACTGACAGGGACTGACTGGGACTGACAGGGACTGACTGGGACTGACAGGGACTGACTGGGACTGACAGGGACTGACTGGGACTGACTGGGACTGACAGGGACTGACTGGGACTGACTGGGACTGACACTGACTGGGACTGACTGGGACTGACAGGGACTGACTGGGACTGACTGGAACTGACAGGGACTGACAGGGACTGACAGGGACTGACTTGGACAGACGGGAACTGACAGGGACTGACTAGGACAGACTGAGACTGACAGGGACTGACAAGGACTGACTGGGACTGACAAGAATTGATGGGGACTGACAGGGCAACTACAACTCACAAAGCTCCAATTTTGTGGTGATTTTTACCTATTTTCAGATCATAAACTCCTTCTCAGCTCAAACTCCGTCTGTTGTTTTTAATCTTTAGCTTCGACTGCGCTCTGTGCTGTAGCTGAGCACTCTGATTGGTTAGAGTGGTCACATGGTACGACCATGTGAGCGAGGTGAAGGACCAACTGTCATGAACGAATCGCAGGTTTAGAACATGGCTCAGAAGTTCCAGGAAGCACAAACATTATCATTTATTATTTCTTATTTAGTTATTATTCCCTTGCCTCCTTCGTGGTTGTTCCGCTCGACCCGTTCAGGTCCCAGATCAGAAAATAAATGAGAGCAGGACGGGAAACTTGTTTCTTTGGTTAAATCCAAACTCAAAGACGCTGAAGCAACAAACTTTCTTATTTAGTTATTATTCCCTTGGTGTCGCTCATTTTTTGCAGGGGTCGTATTTTACCAAGGGAAAAGGAGATCCATCGGTGAAGAACTAAATGAACATCAACCAAGTCCTTAAGTCACACACCATCAGGTCAGACACCATCAGGTCAGACACCATCAGGTCAGAAAACATCAGGTCAGATACCATCAGGTCAGACACCGTGAGCACCAACCACGTCAGGTCCACACCGTCAGTTCAGCCTCCATCAGGTCAGAAAACAAAGAGCAGATAAAAAACAAAAAGACACCGTCTTTGGTTAAATCCAAACCTCAGAGACGCTGAGTTGGTGACGCTGATTTTTGCAGGTGTCGTATTTTACCACCTCAAAATCTCCATCGGTGAAGATACCATCAATCAGACACCGTCAACAGAGTCCTTAAGTTTACACCACCAACCAAACAAGACACCATCAGGTCAGACACCATCAGGTCAGACACCATCAGCTGAGCAGACACATCGCAGCAGCGTCGTGTGACACTGAGGAGCAGAGTCCAACTGTCAGGATGAGACTCAGACGTCTGGACGTAAGAATCTAATGTGAGACTAATGGAATCAATTTGAATTTTGTAAAACTTCTACGATTATACTTTTTATTTCAAAGAACCAAAGTCATTGTGTAACACATGTAGTTAATTTCCACTACACTCTGGTGATCTGAAGAGCAGATGTCTGCTTCTTGTATTTTTCCACATTAGTCTATTGTGTTTTTACAGCCCACAGAGGGACCCAGCACAGATTGTCAGATAGGGTCCCCTCTGCCCTGGATTCTGCTCTTTATGAACGTCCTCTCTTCTCACTCACCTCCTTCCCTTGTCACTTCCTTCCTCTCCTCCCATTATTAACTTCACAAATCCCAAGTGAGCACAGGAGAGCAGAGGAGACAAAAGAGTCAGCCTACTTCAGCTAATGGTACTTTAAAATAGTACTGTAGTAACACATGTACTTGGTAAACACATTCAAACCCCACCCACAAAGTAAACAGGCAGCTCCTCAAACAGGTCACACGTGGACCTAGAAAAATAATCATCACGCACTACGCAAGTTTATTTATACAGCACAAGTACACAGAGTCATCCACAGAGTTTACAGAGTAAGAAAGACATTAAAATACAATACAAACAAATCACAACACGAATAATCATCATAAAAAGAACATTAAAACAGAAGAGAAAGAAGAAAACTCCTTCAGTCACAGGCAAAAAGAACCGTCTGAGTCTGGATTTAAACAAAGTCGAGGACAGACTCACATCTTCAAGAATGTTCCAGGTTTAAACTGAACAAAACTCAAACACTGATTCACTGGGTTTAGTTCTGGTTTAGTCCTGGTTTAGTCCTGGTTTAGTCCTGGTTTAGTCCTCAGAGTGTGAGTTTAGTTCTTGTGGCTCTCACAGTGGGAGATGTTCATGTGGTTCATGGAAGACTTGTTCACACAGAGACACAGGACACATGTGAGACTTACTTCACCTGAGACACAGGACACATGTGTGAAGTACTTCACCTGAGACAGGACACATGTGTGAAGTACTTCACCTGACACAGGACACATGTGTGAAGTACTTCACCTGACACAGGACACATGTGTGAAGTACTTCACCTGACACAGGACACATGTGTGAAGTACTTCACCTGACACAGGACACATGTGTGAAAGTACTTCACCTGACACAGGACACATGTGTGAAGTACTTCACCTGACACAGGACACATGTGTGAAGTAAGTTCCTGGTTGTAGTCAGACCCGAGCAGCAGTGTTCTATCTGGATGTACTGTTCTGTCTTAAGGCTCGTTTGCAGAGGCCGGTGAGACGTTACAGTCGTCTAACCTCCTGGAGACAAACACAGGATCAGTCTCTCCCTGAGTTGTTTTACTGTACCGTTGTAGCCACAGCTGCCCTGGGGTAGACTGATGGAAGTGAGGCTGCCACACCACATGCAGCACATTCATATTGACTGTACCACCAGGAGAATCTGCGGGGCTAACAGGGCCAGGCCTGGTCAGTACTTGGATGGGAAACTGCTGGGAATTGCTGGGTTTTCTGATCACAACATTCCACAGGCTAGTCATATTTAATACAGATGGAAAATGCTAACGTTTTTCTTGTGAAATGTAGATTTTGAGTACTAAGGCGAGCTTTTGGGTCAAATCAACAATAGAAATGATCAGATTGAACGTTTGTGCTTTTACCTTTTGAATCTTTCACGCTAACGTACAGTGTAATGACCTGTCACCACATTCAACAATCTGAAAACCACCTCGACAAAGTGCCAGCGCGAGGCAGCAGTGGCTCTAGTGCAAATTGCCGTTGTGTCCTTAAGCAAGACCCACACTGCGTAGTTTGAGCGTGGTGTGAGAGTGAGCCGTGGTGTAGCGAGCCGCGGTGTGAGCCGTGCCGCGGTGTGAGTGAGCCGCGGTGTGAGAGTGAGCCGCGGTGTGAGAGCCGTGAGTGAGCGTGGTGTGAGAGTGAGCCGCGGTGTGAGAGTGAGCCGCGGTGTGAGAGTGAGCCGCGGTGTGAGAGTGAGCCGTGGTGTGAGCCGTGGTGTGAGAGTGAGCCGTGGTGTGAGAGTGAGACGTGGTGTGAGAGTGAGCCGTGGTGTGAGAGTGAGATTGAGTGAGAGCGCCGTGTGCCGTGAGAGTGAGCCGTGGTGTGAGTGAGCCGGTGTGTGAGAGTGAGCCGCCGTGTGAGATGTGAGCCGCGGTGGTGTGAGCCGCGGCGTGTGAGCCGCGGTGTGAGAGTGAGCCGCGGCGCGAGAGCGAGCCGTGGTGTGAGAGCCGTGGTGTGAGAGTGAGCCGTGGTGTGAGAGTGAGCCGTGGTGTGAGAGTGAGCCGCGGTGTGAGAGTGAGCCGCGGTGTGAGAGTGAGCCGCGGTGTGAGAGTGAGCCGCGGTGTGGCGAGAGAGTGAGCCGTGGTGTGAGAGAGTGAGCCATGGTGAGAGCCGTGGTGTGAGAGTGAGCCGTGGTGTGAGAGTGAGCCGTGGTG
The DNA here is from genome assembly GCA_019594935.1 of Periophthalmus modestus. Classification (NCBI taxonomy): domain Eukaryota; kingdom Metazoa; phylum Chordata; class Actinopteri; order Gobiiformes; family Gobiidae; genus Periophthalmus; species Periophthalmus modestus. The sequence continues at coordinate 111,080 of JAIEZT010000042.1, read as the reverse complement.
TGAGAGTGAGCCGTGGTGAGAGTGAGCCGTGGTGTGAGAGTGAGCCATGGTGTGAGCCGTGGTGTGAGATTGAGCCGTGGTGTGAGAGTGAGCCGCGGTGTGAGAGAGAGTGAGCCGCGGTGTGAGAGTGAGCCGCGGTGTGAGAGTGAGCCGTGGTGTGAGAGTGAGAGCCGCGGTGTGAGAGTGAGCCGCGGTGTGAGAGCGAGCCGCGGTGTGAGAGTGAGCCGCGGCGTGAGAGTGAGCCGTGGTGTGAGAGTGAGCCGTGGTGTGAGATTGAGCCGCGGTGTGAGAGTGAGCCGCGGCGTGAGAGTGAGCCGCGGCGTGAGAGTGAGCCGTGGTGTGAGATTGAGCCGTGGTGTGAGAGTGAGTGGTGTGAGAGTGAGCCGTGGTTTGAGAGTGAGCCGTGGTGTGACAGAGTGAGCCGTGGTGGTCGACGGTGCGGATTGGAAAATAGTAACTCAATATAACTTTTGTCCAAAACAGTGCATCATCGCAGGAATGAGATCACAATTCAATTTTTCTCACTATCTCGCACGGCCCCACTTCACGTCCTGCCCTCATTACTTTCGAAGACCCTGGTCCCATAGATTAACCCGGGGCCCTCCTCGTGTCACGGCTCCTGCTCTGCTGTTGGATGAAGTCATGTTAGAACCATTCCTGGCTCTGAGTTCTGACCCTGTGATTACAATAAGTGTAATAATAATAAGACCAACAATGGGGAGTAGTACGTCTTTCATTAAACATGCTTTTGGGACGGCCTTGGTCTAACAGGCCTGGAATCCCAAACACATGTCGGAGAATCAGAGGGACTGGAGCCGTGGGACGTGTCTGCGCTCACAACGCCTCATTCATTTGTTTAACCTGATCTCATTTGTCACACAGTTCACCACAGGCTGTGAAAATGTCATTATTCACTCTGATTGGGATGTTGTTATGTCATAGTAGGAACCAGTGAATTGGAAACTGCCTTTATTTGTGCACTAACCCAATTTTCAAATCGCAAAAGTAGATGTTTAAATCTGACCTCGTGTCTTTTTAGGATCACCAGTGCGTACTTGCTCACATGCTTGGGTTCTGGGAGCATGCGCAGCTTTAGAACAGGTTAAGAGCAGCTTTTTCAGGAGGAGTGAAGCATTAACCTGGAGTTTTGTAAGTTCACAGACTTACGAGAATCCATCTTGAGAGACTCCCCGTCAAGATCCCAGTCTGTCTGTGTTTTCTGTGCTGTCTTCTCCCCTCCCTTCAGTGCCTGGAGCTGGGCGGAGACTCTGGCACCGCCCACTACACACCTGCAGCCTCCACCTCGAGAGAACAAAGACCAAGGACCCTACACTCGCTTCCAGTTTCTGCTTGGCTCAGTCTGTTTTTTGTGGTTATGGTCGTAGTACATAGTTGGTGTTTCTCGTTTTTCGCCATTTGTTATTTCTTGGACCTCGCACCTCCACCTCCGACCCAGCTTCCTGTGTCCAGTTTGAGAACCTCAGCCTCCGACCCAGCTTCCTACGTCCAGGTTTTAGCGCCTCAGCCTCCAACCTACGATCGGTTCGAGAGCCTCAGCCTGCGACCGAGCTACCTACGACCAGTTCAAACACCTCAGCCTCCAACCCAGCTCCCTACGACCGTTTCAAGCACCTCAGTCACCCACCGAGCTTCCTACGATCAATTCAAACACCTCAGCCTCCAACTCAGCTTCCAATGTCCAGTTTGAGAACCTCAGCCTCCGACCCAGCTTCCTACGACCCGCTCCTCCAACCAGCGCTCACATCCTCTTGTTTGTAATAAACTCTGTTAAACCTTTACTCCGAGTTTGCATCTTTGAACCCTCAGACGTTACGACACTCTTACTTGGATGGACGGACCAATCACAGCACAGCGAAAACCGAAGTCCAAGTTGCCCAGAACAACGAGATGAACTTCAGCTTATTTTAGGGTCAGTATGGGTGATTTAGTTTGTGGAAATCATGCAGAAGCTCAGAGCTTTGTGCATTTGTGGACAGGGAGGATGTCTGTGCTTTTCTACCAACTGGATCTAACAATAGTTTGATTTTTTCGTCTTGTGCTGTTGCGGCGCTTCGACCAGTCAGATCCAAGTACTCGTCATGATGTTTTGTTAGTGAAGTACAGGGTGGACGGTCAGTTGAGTATCGACTTATTCAGCCCCGCCCACTTTCCCCTCGAAATGTGACTAAACTGTGCTTTCACTGTGGTGGTTCTTTCAGTTAATCCCATTCAGTCCAATGGAGAGATTGAGATTTAAAGCGAATTTGAAGTTAAAGTGTTGAATTCTGTAAAATGTCCATGTGACAAAGGACTCACACTGCACCGATGGAGCCTTTAAAACAGCTTTTTAGTCAAGATCACAGCCCTTAAAATAACACAACCCCACGGAAACTTCCCAAACAAGAGGAATATGCCAATACTAAGAGTGAACGGCTCCATGGCACCTGAATGAGCCTGATCGTTAACGGCATATCGCATGAAATCAAACCCTCTGGAAACAGCCTGAGATCCAAAATAATGTTCTCCATCCTGTAAATGTTCTTTATCTTTTGCCCGTCTGCCCCTTATCCACAGAAACACAAACAAAAGCCGACCCGATGAACAAATACGGCGGTAGATTTAATAGCCCAAGTTACCGTAGCGATGCACAATAACATATTTCTATCCACAATTCATTTAAATTCTTACATAAGCAAAACAAAAGGCGAGGACAGGATTCTGGACAAAGACTTGTTGATGTAATTTGCCCCAGATTAGAGGAAATTACTTGTGCTTTGTTCAGAATTTCCTGGAAGAACCCCCCACACCCTCACGCTTTTGAAATTATTTGCTGAAAAGAATATATTAATTTAAAAAAAAACGTTAATTATCGCGTGCATCTGAGCAGAGCGGCGAGGTTTCACGCGGGTTCACTCGATAACACACGTCTAATGACCCAAAGACCAGCTCCAGACCGGACCACCGCGGAGTCCGGGAAAAACAGACTCCACGAGGTCCGGCGTCGGGATCAGGTCGAGGGACGGACGGAGGTACGAGATCGACTGGCAAAAAAACAGCTCAGTGTAATATTATGACAGAAATGATGAATTGTCTTTTAAAACCAGAGGAGACGAAGCCCAATTTTATGTGTTTTTATTCATTTTATTAGTTTATTTGAGCAAAAACATTAAATATACTTTACACCAGATTATAACCGAAGCTCGTTTCCATCTGTCGTCCCTGAGCAGGTGAGAAATACAATATAAAATGTAATAATATAATGAATACGCACTCACACACCACAAATGAACAATAATTACACAATAAAATGTTATAATCAAAGCTCAAACCCATTACCATCTTAATCCTGACTCTGCTGATTCTCTAATAATCATTTCTTAACGTTAAATGAAAAGTTTCAGGAGGAAAGTTTCAGACTTTGTGGCAGTTTGTTCGATTCTTTGATGGTTTTGAAAGAAAAATCTGTCTGTGCGAAGATTAATCTGCAGAACCTTTAATAATGTAATAATAATGTGGTTTGGTTGTGTATCTGTGTGAGCTGAATGTTTTTGAAATGTCGTATTTGAGGGTGAGATGTGTTGTATTTGGTGTGTTCCATATATTTCCACGTCTTTCATCTGCACCAAACTGTTCTTACGTAACACGAGCCTGTCCCGGGACGACAGGTGGAAACTAGTATCTTTGCTCCAACCTGCACCAAACATCTTTCTGTTTTTTAAGGTCAGTGTGATGTTGTGCACTGTCCCTGTCCAAATAAAAGAACCAGACCAGACCTGGACGTCCTGGAGGTTTGTTCAGAGCTGCACTTTTTTTTTTTTTTTTCATCGGAGGAGCCGCTGTGTTATTTAAGATGTTAAAGACTAACATTTGAACAGGTCATTGAATTGTCAGACTTTATGTGATGATCTACATGTTCCTGTTCCTCCTGTGTTCTCCTCTCCCTGCTGTGGATAAGAGGGGCCAGGACCAGACACTCGGTGACAGATCCTCCGCGTGTCAATGTGACTACTCCAGCTCAGCCTTTTTGAATGTCGTACTTGCCTTTTTCTGAGTTTTATTGGATTTTCCTGCTCTCTGGACCGTCCCCGCTCCCGCACCTCTGGCCTCGTTCCCGCTCCTGCCTCTTCATCCTGATACTGTCTCGTCCTTGTCTCCTCGTCACACCCTAGACTCTTACCTGCACTCTACTCCAGCTCCCGCTTCCTGGATCTTACCTGCTTCACGTCCCTGGCTCCGCCCACCTTTCCCGTGTCTCCAGCCTCCCATCCTGCTCCCGCTCACTTTTTGTCCCGTATCTTCACAGCTCGATTATATAAGGACTTTAAAGGTTTTGTCGTTGTCCCACAGGCTTGAGACCAACAAGATAAAAAATAATTAATATGTGAAATGTTATTGTGAATGTGAAATGTGAAATTGTGTTTTTTAATGTATGTTCACCTGCCCAGAGTCTGCAGATGGAAAGTAGCAGGAGCTAAATCTGGTACAAATCATCTTTTCTTTGTAAGATTAATGAATTTGTACATGGTCCCTGACAAATAAAGAATAAAGAAAGACAGAAAGAATCATCTAGATACACTTCTGCAGCATCAAATCCCAGAGTGAATAGGCCAGAGGGAAGCACGTCTATAAATAGGAGTAGTAGGTGTGACTTTCTCCCATTGAAAGTGAAGGAGTTCCCCGACAAACAAGCCTTCTTTCCGAGGTGTGGAGTGAGCGATGTTCACGGACCCGGAGTTCCACCTGAGCGGGGGCTGGGAGTACCTGCCTGAACTCTCGTGGGATTTATGAGGATTAAACTGTCACTGTTATCACCGTGCATGTGATAATAGTGCAGAAATGTTTTGGAGCGGTCTGATGCGTCATTCGCTCCACGCCTTAGAGCGGACTCGTTCTGCAAATCGAGTTTTTTCACCGTGTTATTGTCGTTTTCCTCTCTCCAAGTTGTATTCAGAGTGATTCATGTTTGAGTAATCTTTATTATGCTCCGATGAACACCTGTTTTCACACGATTCAGCTGCGTCACGATAGTCATTTTGGTTGCTACAGTGCGATGTGCAGCTGTCCATAGGGGGCGCCGTCAGGATGTCGTGATGGCGTTTAAAGCGACGTCAGGATTTGTGTCTTCTTTTAAGTCCTATTGCGATTTAAAATGTCTAATTTATAACACGATAATCCATATTAGAGCGACACAATGACAGTAGGTCGTCTTTAAAGGTCCCATATTACACAAAAAATTGACTCTCGTGAGATTTAAACCATGTTCTAATGTTGTTCGCTCCTCAAAAACAGACCTGGAGTTGTGTTTTGTTTCATTCACACATGTTTGAGTCGCACTTTATCATTATCTGCACAATATCTGCACTAAACTGGACACTTTACGAGACCAGTCACCTTCAGCCATCTACCCCTAAGTATTTTATTTTATTTTTAAGCATATCTTTTTTAACTTGCCCTTATTTGTAGTGATCCGTGCTTTTATGTTGCACACAAAACGCTCTGTTCCACCTTGTGATGTCATGAAGCTAAATTAGCAGCTCCTTTTACCTTTAGTTCAGTCGAGATGGGAGCTTCCTGTATCACCACTTGATGACATCACAAGGTGGAACAGAGTGTTTTGAGTTTGAGAGAAAGAATCAGTCTAAATCTGCAGGTTTTGTGTGTTAAACATGTGAGAATGAAACAGAAAAACCCAACTGCAGGTCTGTTTGTGACGAGGAAACATTAGGACAGATCAGAAAACAGCGGAATATGGTTCGAACCTGAGCTGCAGTAATGGTAAATGGTAAATGGTCACATCTTTATATAGCGCTTTTCCACCTTTCAAGGCACTCAAAGCGCTTTACAACAAGGAACCAGTCACCCATCCACACACACATTCATACACCAGCTGTACGCAGACACTGGGGGCGAGGTGGGTTAAGTGTCTTGCCCAAGGACACAACGACAGCATTCATCTGTGAGGGCTGGAATTGCACCGCCAACCTTTTGAGTCAGTGGATCTAACCACTCAACCAATGATGTTCATGTAGAGAGCGGGAGTGGGAGTTCCTGGCTGAACCCTTCTCTAGATTATGTGGATTAGCCGACACTATTATGACATATGACAGTACATGGATATTTTGGAGTGGTCTGACGCATCGCTCACTCCACACCTCGGAAAGAAGGCTTGTTTTTGGTCATTGTGCTCTGCTCCTCGGCCCACTCACACAGGCCCACATCCACCTGGGGAACTCCTGCACCTTCAATGGGAGAAAGTCACACTGCTATTTATAAACGTGCTTCCCTCTGGCCTATTCACTCCGGGATTTGCTCGGCTTTGTCTCCTCCGGTTCTAAAAGACAATTCGTCATTTCTGTCAGATTCGCAGAAATCACACTGACTTGTTTGGAAATGCACCGTTTCGTATCGTCCAACCCTCCGCCGTAAACACGATCCTGAGACGGTGAACACTTCCACTAAACGCAGGGGCTGTTGTGAAAATGATGACTCACGGAGAAATTAGACATTAGATTCTTATGATGCGCGGCAAAAGCGGTTTGAGTAACGGTTGTGGGTGTGTTGTGGGTCCAGGGAAACCGTACTTTAGCTCCTGATGCTAACGAGTGAGTAGAGCTGCAGTCAACCAACTAAACGCCAACTAAACGACCAAAGTTTGTATTATTTTAATGATTTTATTTGGATTATAAGGATTTACACATACATGGCTAACATAGTGCTCCATTGGCTGGCTCCAATTCACTTTCTATTGAAAAACCGTCTCCTCTCTCTGTCCCTGCTGCTGTCAGACTCGTCATTTTGGTCTTAAATGTTCGTATTAACCCTCGACATGATCCTGGGGTTTTTATTTCAAGATATGAACATTAATAACAGACAAATCAGGCTCCCCAGGGTCGCTCCAGCTGGCGTTAGCAACAGGTTTGATTGACAGCGTTGCTAAGCGAAGCGGCGTAACCTTCAACAACCTCGCTCCAGATTGGCTCTTTGGTTGCTGATACTTGCTCTTTGAATTCCTAACGTACATAGAGATGTTAAATGATCTCGAGAGCTTTTGCCACGCCCCATTTTTCATCGACCAATCGAACGGCGCAACATGTCTTTAGTCGACTACAGGCCTATACGCTAGTTTTTTATTATCGACATGAGCGACAACTAAATCTTTTTCAGTAAACTGGTGTTGGACTCAGTAAAGAAATGCAGTATCATCAGCTCTGAGGTCAGGACCGATTCCCCCGTGAGCGAAGAACAGAGTGGAGGCAGAGTGAGGTGGAGTGAGGTGGAGTGAGGTGGAGTGGACTCAGAGCAGAGACCAGCGCTGCCAGTTTTCCGGATAATATTTTTCGGCCTCGGCAGCTGTGAACAAGCTGCCCAACTCTGCGGGAAAACAGCGACCTGTCCAACCAGAACCACACGACCAAACATCGAGAGAGTCTGGACCCGTGTCCCGTCTCCCCGAGTCCAGAGGGCGTGACTGACAGGCGGATCAACCATCAGAGACGCCCGCTCTGTTGGGGTGAAAACAAACATGGCGGCGTATGTCTGGATGTCCTTTTTAGTGGTGTCCGAATGACCAGCAGGTGACAAAGTAGTGCACAAATATCCCACAATGCACCTTGAAAAGTCCAGCAGTGGTCACTAGACAGATCAATATAGACCACAATGCACTGCGAGAGTCGGGAATATAACAGCGAACAGCGACAGGTCACGGCACGACTCAATGAAGCAGATAAAAGCTCTGGTTTATCTCACTGTTCATCCTGATTATGAATAAAACTCTTAAATAAACCTGTGTAAAGTTGCCAGCGTTAGACACTTACCTTTAAAAAATCTTTACGTGAGATGCAACTTAACTAAAACGTCTGCCTCCTGATTGGCTGAGGGACTGTAGACCATTGTGTTCTGCGTCCTGATTGGCTGAGGGACTGTAGACCATTGTGTTCTGCGTCCTGATTGGCTGAGGGACTGTAGACCATTGTGTTCTGCTTCCTGATTGGCTGAGGGACTGTAGACCATTGTGTTCTGCGTCCTGATTGGCTGAGGGACTGTAGACCATTGTGTTCTGCGTCCTGATTGGCTGAGGGACTGTAGACCATTGTGTTCTGCTTCCTGATTGGCTGAGGGACTGTAGACCATTGTGTTCTGCGTCCTGATTGGCTGAGGGACTGTAGACCATTGTGTTCTGCGTCCTGATTGGCTGAGGGACGATAGACCATTGTCCATCAGTCTCCTCCGTGTCTCCTGTACAGTACAGAATGTGTCAGACAAATTTACATAAATGTTGGATCAGTGTGACTCTGAAGTGCTGTATGTTTGCAAGTTTTCTCCCCGACAAAACCCACAATGTCGATGAAACGTTCTGCACCGACAAAGGCACCGACGAAGGTTTGAACTTTGAGAGAGTTTAAACAAGAGAGAAATGTGAGAAAATGTTAATGCCTGTGTGAGAAAAGTGTATAAAGTGTGTGGTGAGGAGTTTTACAGCAAAACATAGAGAATAATGTACAAAATAAAGCTGATACTACGCAGATTTCGCCTATTGTGAGTTATTTTTAGCGCATAACCCAGGGACCACTGTATTATTAGTCCCTAAAAACTTGTGCCAGTCCAATCTGATCATTTATTTTTGTCAAAGTTTAGCCTTTAGACTTTTTTTTCTCCCAGACGCCAGAGTCACATGAGCCGTAAGTAGTAGGGGGGACATTCGGACACAGTCTTCTTCTTCTTCTTCTTCAAACCTGAGCTGCAGTGGGAGTTCCTGGCTGAACCCTTCTCTAGATTATGTGGATTAGCCGACACTATTATGACATATGACAGTACATGGATATTTTGGAGTGGTCTGACGCATCGCTCACTCCACACCTCGGAAAGAAGGCTTGTTTTTGGTCATTGTGCTCTGCTCCTCGGCCCACTCACACAGGCCCACATCCACCTGGGGAACTCCTGCACCTTCAATGGGAGAAAGTCACACTGCTATTTATAGACGTGCTTCCCTCTGGCCTATTCACTCCGGGATTTGCTCGGCTTTGTGTCCCCACTCCTGTTTTTAAACTCTGTTTGTCATTTCTGTCAAAAAAAATCACTGACATTTATCTCGACGGTTTGCGAACGCCGCAGGTCGCAGCAGGAGCGGTATCATCTGTGGGCGTTTTGGTTTCGGACCCTTCCCAAAATCCATTTTTAGCTAGCTTAGCATTGTGTTGGCAGCGTCGCAAATATGTAAGTACGCACTATTTTGAGCCGCATGGCAAAGACGTGTCAGCAGGAGCGAGTTTGATTTATATTATTTTACGCTGGTCGCCGTAGAAACTGTCATATCACGGTTCGCGGGGTTGTTTTGGTTTCCACGCGAGGCATATTTAGTGAAAGTTTAGAGTGTTAAAATGAATTGCTTTGAGCTGAAGATTTGGACAGATCATGAAAGCTAAACAGGAGTTTGGAGTCCCGGGATTAAAAATGCGAGTTTAAACGTGTTGCGGAGTGAGGAAAGCGTATGCTAGCAGCTCATTTTACCGCAGGCTAATAGTAATTTCATGACAGCATTAACACAGAACGTCACATGTTACGCAAAATGTATTTTCAAGAGACTTAAGCCATGTTTTTATTGTGTTCCCTCGTCAAAAACAAAACTCGAACGTGCGGTTTTAAAGCCCATATAACTTCACTGGAGTCTGGTCTGATTTATTTGGCGTTAAGGAGGTTGTGGGTTAGACTCCTGAGCGCTCTGAGTGGAGTGTGCATGTCTTTCCTGTGGCAGAGTGGTTATCCCGTCTCCTCGTCTCACTGAGGAGGTTGCGGGTTAGACTTCCTGGATTATAATTATAATATAAACCGTCAGTGAACAGTTGGGCCACAGATTTGAGAAACAGAGCAGCAAAAGCCATGATGCAAGTCACTAGTTTGTAATGGTCCGAGCTCTGAGTCACTTCATGGTTACATCACTTTAGTTGAAAATGTTCAACTTCCCCATGACCCATTTGACCCCTGAACCAGCAGCAGTAGAAGTAGCAATCCTAGTAGTAGTAGTAGTGGTACTAGTGGTAGTAGTAGTAGTCAGGAGAGTCAACGAGGGGGAAAAAAAGGGTCTGTCCCAGGGTCTTAGGGGCCCATATAAGCCTTCTTGTCCTGGGCCAACAAATTCCTGTCGACGGGCCTGGTAGTAGTGGTAGTCATACTAGTAGTAGTGGTGTTAGTAGTAGTAGTAATCATAGTAGTAATGGTATTAGTGGTAGTAGTGGGAGTCAAGGGAGTCAATGAGGGAGACAAAGGGGTCTTTTGTCCCACGTCCCAGGGTCTTAGGGGCCCAGAATCGGAGCTTTCTCGTATTCATTTACATTAGAGGGGGGCCCATATAAGTCTACTTCTCCTGGGCCCACAAATTCCTGTCGACAGGCCTGGTAGTAGTGGTAGTCATACAAGTAGTAGAGTTACTAGTAGTAGTAGTAGTCAGGGGAGTCAATGAGAGGGACAAAGGGGTCTATTGTCCCAGGTCCCAGGGTCTTAGGGGCCCAAAATCGAAGCTTTCTCTTATTCATTTACATTAGAGGGGGGCCCATACAGACTTTGTGCCCAGGGCCCACAAATTTTTGTCGACAGGCCTGGTAGTAGTGGTAGTCATAATAGTAGTAGTAATAGTACTAGTAGTAGTAGTAGTCAGGGGAATCACCGAGAGGGACAAAAGAGTCTATTGTCCTAGGTCCCAGGGTCTTAGGGGCCCAAAATCGAAGCTTTCTCTTATTCATTTGCATTAGAGGGAGGCCCATACAGACTTGGGTCCTGGGCCAACAAATTTCTGTCGACAGGCCTAGTCATACTAGTAGTAGTGTTACTAGTAGTAGTAGTAGTCTAGGGAGTCAATGAGGGGGAAAAAGGGGGTTGGTTGTCCCAGGTCCCAGGGTCGTAGGGGCCCAAAACTGAAGCTTTCTCTTATTCATTTACATTTGAGGGGGGCCCATATAAGCCTTCTTGTCCTGGGCCTGGTAGCAGTGGTAGTAGTACTAGTAATAATGGTGTTAGTAGTAGCAGTAGTTGTAGTACTAACAGCTGTCTCCATGGAGATACCTGGAAAGCTCCACAGTATGGTCTCAAACATGTGTATCTCCATGGAGACGAGCGCGTCATGCCTCCAGACGAGCTCACGCACAGGGAGAGCCTGTTCGGATAGTGCACTTTTCACCCTAACACGGGGAAAATGAGTGTGGAAAGTGTCTTGCCCAAGCACATAACGGGCCGGGATTGAACCATAAACCTCCGAGCGCGTGGGTAATGCTTTAAACCACTGCGCCACGGCCATTAAAATACCTTTGAGCACAGCAGCCGGTGACATGATTGCTGGTAGCTGAAGCGTTTCTATATTAATCCCGTGTTCGTATCTGTCACATTATCCGCTGGTATCGGGCTGAGGAGCTGCAGGGCATCTGTGTGTTTTTGGCGCGGCGGCGTTGACAGCACATATCTCTGCTGCTGCCTGTGTTTGCTTTGGAGACTGTACCGTATTACACAGCACAGACCCGAGCCAGCTCCTCTGACAATTAGTGACAAGGAAGAATTTCCCTTGGCCCGAGTGAGGAGCGTTCTGCAGGGTTAGGCCCGGCGCAGAGAGGCAGCTCTAAGGAGGTTTAAAGGTTCTATGTTACACAAAATGGACTCGTACGAGCTTTAAGTCGTGTTCTAATGATGTTACCGAGTCTAAAACAGACCTGGAGTTATGTTTTGTTTCATTCACATGTTTGAGTAACATTTTATTATTAGTCTGTAACATCTCCAAAGCTCAAAATGCGACGTTTCACCCTGTTTTCATGTTGGCAGCTACGTTTTTTTCACTTTAGTTGAAGGTGTGTGGAGTTTAAAAACACAGTGGAGCACTCGTTGTAACCCAAGATGAGCAGTGAGGACTCTGATACTCAGAGAGGAGTGGAGGGGGAGAGGAGCAGAGCAGAGGAGTAAAATGAGGTGCAGAGGAAGAGGAGAGGAGCAGTGGAGGGGGAGAGGAGCAGAGGATGACAGGAGGAGGGAGCAGAGGGTAGGGAGCAGAGGAAGAGGTGAAGCAGAAGAAGAAGAGGAGAGGAGCAGAGCATAAACAGAGGAGGAGCAGAGAGCACAGAGGAGAAACAGGAGAGCAGAGGAGAGGAGCAGAGGATTAACAGAGGAGGAGCAGAGGATAAACGGAGGAGGAGCAGAGGATAAACAGAGGAGGAGCAGAGGATAAACAGAGGAGGAGCAGAGGATAAACAGAGGAGGAGCAGAGGATAAACGGAGGAGGAGCAGAGGATAAACAGAGGAGGAGCAGAGAGCACAGAGGAGAAACAGGAGAGCAGAGGAGAGGAGCAGAGGATAAACAGAGGAGGAGCAGAGGAAAAACGGAGGAGGAGCAGAGGATAAACAGAGGAGCAGCAGAGGATAAACGGAGGAGGAGCAGCGGATAAACTGAGGAGGAGCAGAAGAAAAACAGAGGAGGAGCAGAGGATAAACTGAGGAGGAGAGGGCGGGGAGCGTTCAGGAATCTGCCCGGTGGCTGGCAGCCGTGTCCGGGATGTTTAAGGGAATCCAGAGGAATGCTGCAGCAGTGCCAGGGAGCCACGGCGATGGGAGCCACGGCGACGGGAGCCACGGCGACGGCAGTGAGGGTTTGGCTGCACAACCCACCCCAGGCCCCGCCCATGGCATGTGTGACCTTTGACCTATTCACCTTTGGTCCAGATAATGCGGGGGAGTGTGAGGTTTGAGGCTGAAACTGAAAGAGTTTGAAAGTTTGTAAAACATCACTAAGGTGCAGTTCAGGTCAGAGATGGAACAAATCATGAGACAAAAGTGTCACAAGAAAAGAAAAAATGATCTGAGATTTTTTTTTTTTTTTCATGTGTTAGGTTAGATTAAAAAAGGGTTAAGTGTACAGATCCCATAGGCTGTACAATAAATGGACATAGCTAACCTGCTAGCTGCAGTGTTTCAAATAGGAACATTGACTCTGGCTTCAATTCACTTTCTATTGATAAACCATGTCCCCTCTCAAACAATGAAGGTAGATCTGGCGAGGAGCGGAGGGCGAGGAGCAGGCCAGGGTCCAGGGGCGGAACGTGGAGAGCAGAGGGTACGATGGTGCGGGCAGGTCCGGAGCAGGGACGGGAACAAGGGCCAGAGCGAGGAGCAGGGAGCGAGGCAGGATCCAGTGACAAGAAGTGCAGAGACAAACAAGACAGACTGTACCAGGACTGGGAACAGGGTCGGAGCAGAGCCGGAGTGAGGGAGCGAGGGAGCTGGGACGGTCCAGGGAACAGGATCTGAAGGGCAGTAAAATCCAATAAGCAAGGCAATAGTGAGCAAAAATACAAAAGACTAGAACAAGAAAACAACAAGATACTCACGTTGACACACGGACAATCTGACCCCGAGTGTCTGGTCCTGGCTCCTCTTATCCACGGCAGGTGGCGTTGATTGCGCTGATGAGGTCCAGGTGCGCGTGGGAGCCAGGAGCTCTGCCCAGCTCCGGCTCAGGCAGGTGGGGGAGGGGAAGGAGCACGACAGGAGGCAAAACATGGAGCAGAAATCACATGGATCGTGACAGCAAGTCACATTTTCAGGTCGAGAACCTTGGCCTCGGGTTTGGAGGAGCTGATTCTCACCCCAGCCGTTTCACACTCGGCTGCAAACCGCCCCAGTGCTGTGATCCGCAAATCGAACCCTTACAGCTCTTGACTGCGCCTAGAACTTCTGTCATAATGAACAGAACCGGTGACAAAGGGCAGCCGTCTCCAAGTCCATCGTGCACTGGGATCGAGTTTGACCTGCTGCGGGAAATGCAAACACACCCCCTGCAAACAGGACGCCACGAGCGACACAGTCGATGCCTTTTCCAGGTCTACAAAGCACATGTGGACTGGTGGGACAATCTCCCATGAGCCCCTGGGAGACCAATGGAGAGAACAGAGCTGGTCCAGTGTTCCACGACCGGGTCAAAAACGGCACTGCTCCTGCTGAATCCCAGGTTCAGTGGTTCTCCTCTGTAGCTGGAGCACACCCCACGTACACACTTTGTTCTCCAAGTTTATTTTTTTAATCGCTGAGACTTGTTGGATTCGATGTCACTTAGTCATTTTTTAACAAATGAAAAAAACAAAAAAACATTTAAATCATCTCATTAGTGAGATGTGCAGCTACCCACAGTTATATCAAACGTAAGTCGTAGCAGAAAACACAGAACTCTGTCACAAACTTCAGGGTTTGTGCAGTGTTTTCAGTTTCAGTGGTCGTCCACAGTCGATAACCCACAGGGGGCGCCGAAGAGTCATGACGTTTACAGCGTCGTCAGCTCCCATTGGACACCACAGTTTTCTACCCTGGACGTCAGTGTATTTCTTTCTTTTAGGTTGTTTTAGATGAATATTGTGATTTAAATGTCCAAAACTATGACATCCTCAGACTGCAGAGCGCCGCCTGGTGGATAATCTGCCTCATCTGCACTTCACGCACATTTCTCTTTTGCAGACTTTATTTTGTTTGTTTAAAGTGGTTTTGCGTCAGAGGATGGGATTGGCCCTCGCACACCTCCGGACCGCGACCCGGCTGCACCTCCTGCACCTCCTGCTCCTCCTGCACCTCCTGCTCCTCCTGCTCCTCCTGCTCCTCCTGCTCCTCCTGCTCCTCCTGCTCCTCCTGCTCCTCCTGCTCCTCCTGCTCCTGTCCAAATAAAAGATGAGCCCACGTCCCGGGACACGTGATGACGGTGATGATGTCATTGTTTCTGTTTCAGAGGAAGAGAGGTCAGGCTCTTCACCCCGTCACCACAGACTGTCAGCTACATTTACTCAGGGACATGTACTACAACAGCTTTTTGGAGAAAATAACTTGTAAAGTACTTTTCTGGTGGAATACATTTACTCCTACTTGAGTAATATTATGTTTTATTGAAGTAAAAGTACTTTTACGGGAAATAGGAGATGTTGTTCTTCTTCCGACTGTGAGTAAGTCTGGAGCTGGTAGACCTGAAACCAGACCAGAGACCAGACCAGAGACCAGACCAGAGACCAGAGACCAGACCAGAGACCAGAGACCAGACCAGAGACCAGAGACCAGAGACCAGAGCCCAGACCAGAGACCAGAGACCAGAGACCAGAGACCAGACCAGAGACCAGACCAGAGACCAGAGACCAGACCAGAGACTAGACCAGAGACCAGACCAGAGACCAGACCCAGAGACCAGACCAGACCAGACCAGACCAGAGACCAGAGACCAGAGACCAGAGACAGAGACCAGACCAGAGACCAGAGACCAGAGACCAGAGACCAGAGACCAGACCAGAGACCAGACCAGAGACCAGACCAGAGACCAGAGACCCAGAGACCAGAGACCCAGAGACCAGACCAGAAACCAGACCAGACCAGAGACCAGAGACCAGAGACCAGACCAGAGACCAGACCAGACCAGAGACCAGACCAGAGACCAGAGACCAGACCAGAGACCAGAGACCAGAGACCAGACCAGACCAGACCACCAGAGACCAGACCAGAGACCAGAGACCAGACCAGACCCAGACCAGACCAGAGACAGAGACCAGACCAGAGACCAGAGACAGACCAGACCAGAGACCAGACCAGACCAGAGACCAGAGACCAGAGACCCAGAGACCAGACCAGAGACCAGACCAGACCAGACCAGAGACCAGAGACCAGACCAGACCAGACCAGAGACCAGACCAGAGACCAGACCAGAGACCAGACCAGAGACCAGACCAGAGACCAGAGACCAGAGACCAGAGACCAGAGACCAGACCAGAGACCAGAGACCAGACCAGAGACCAGACCAGAGACCAGAGACCAGAGACCAGACCAGAGACCAGACCAGACCAGACCAGAGACCAGAGACCAGACCAGACCAGAGACCAGACCAGACCAGACCAGACCAGAGACCAGACCAGACCAGAGACCAGACCAGACCAGACCAGAGACCAGACCAGAGAACAGAGACAGACCAGAGACCAGACCAGCCAGACCAGAGACCAGACCAGAGACCAGACCAGAGACCAGACCAGAGACCAGACCAGAGACCAGAGACCAGACCAGAGACCAGACCAGAGACCAGACCAGAGACCCAGACCAGAGACCAGAGACCAGACCAGAGACCAGACCAGAGACCAGACCAGAGACCAGACCAGAGACCAGAGACCAGAGACCAGACCAAAGACCAGACCAGAGACCAGGGACAGGGGACCTTAGATGAAGGACCAGAGACCAGACCAGAAATCTGGTTTCGACCTCAACAATGTGCTTCTAATCGGAGATGCATGACAGTCTCTGCGGTGGAGCTTTGAACGGGAGGAGGACTGTGGCTAACGCTGTTTTCTGCTCATAAACAGATTGTAAAAAGGACTTTACTCTGAAGAAAAGGCTGACGACCACAGGACCTTTAACAATGGGCCTGATTTACGAGGAACAAAGACGCGAGAAGAAAGTTAAAGCAAAGGACTAATTGAAACGTCGTATTTGAGAAACTGGAGTTTACTCTCGACCGCCGCGGCCAGCTCAGGTATTTGGAAACTGGTATTTCATTCTTAAAGAGACAGTGTGTAACTTTCTGGAGCGGGCATGTCTCTTGGATTATTACATAACAGTTTTAAGAAGAGGGGCAACAGCAGCTCGGGTTGGCAGTTCAAATCCCACTCCCACAGATTCATGCTCTTGTCGTGTCCTTGGGCAAGACACTCAGCTCTAGTGTCTGTGTGCGCTGGTTTATGAAGGTGTGTGTGACGTGCTTTGAGTGCGCTGAAGGTGGAAAAGCGCTGTATAAAAATGTGAAATATGTGACAGTTTATCAAGAAACTGTTTCCCTGGAGATAGATAAGTTAAAACACTGTGGAATATTACAGACTATATGATTTTATTTGGGTCACGGTGAGGCTTTAAGGAAAATATACGGATTTTTTGGGGGTTTTTTTTTGCTTTTTTCTGGTCTTTAGTTATTGTCTCGTGAAAGTGCAGGGCTGTGGGCATGGATAGGGGGTAGGGGAAAACAGGAGTTTTCTGAACAATGGCACTGAATTGAATTACTCTAAATAACAGCTTGGTTGCAGTACATGTCCCCTTTAATAACTCAACTACGAGCTTTTTATTTAGTCAAAAACAGCAGTGAATGTAACCAAATAAAAGAAGTAGTAAAGTACTGTACTTAAGTAAAAAATGTATATGTATCTGTACTTTTAGGAACTTTTTTTTTTATACTTTATTTTTAGCACGTTCATAATTGCTTCTGTTGAACAAAATTTTGCGCAAATCTTCATTAAAATCAACACATTTGAAGCTGTATAAAACCTCAAAATATGCACAAAATACTTTTACTCTTCAACTACATTTCAAATAATACTTTTACTGTTATGTTTTGTGTTTTTTTGCCCCGTTATCTGTACTTTCACTTGTTCAAACTGAGTGCGTGTTCCTCCACTGCGAGTCAGGAGCAGGAAGTCATTTTGGAGATGTGAAATAATCATTCTGAGCAGTTTATTTGTCTAACCCCGTCAGGTCTGTGGAGTCAGGTGCTCCGTCTGCGTGTGAAAAGAGCAGAAACAGCAGCGTCTGGCTTCACGTTCATTCAAATCCGCACCAGTGTTGGGATGGGGATTGTGCAGCGCTGTTCCTGATGTAAGGCCTATATTTATCGTGTAATTACAGCTCCCCAGGATGTTTAGTAATGCAATCTGCCATTTTGTAAGTGCGATGCGGACCACAGTGCCAGCTCCCACAGTGCCAGCTCCCACAGTGCCAGCTCCCACACCAAAACGCTCATTTAACGTTTCATTTATGGCATCATAGAGCAGCCCGATGGGACTTTATGAGCCCGGTTTAATTTAACTACTATAGACCGGGCCATGTTTCAAGACTTTATATGTACAGTGTGGGTATTTTTAATTAAAGAGGGGGTGTTCTGCAAAATGTACTTTTCGGAGCGTTCTACCATGTCACAACATTGCTTTCTCATCAAAAATCATGCCCGAAGAGGTTTTTTGTAGAGGTTTTCATCCATGCGTCTTTGAGTAATCGAGCGATCTCTCCCGGGCCTCTGTAAGATCCTGTACGAGGCTCCGCCCACAAGCCTACATCACCCATGCTCCCACACGACAATCCTCCATACATATACAAAAACATGATACAAAACTGTTCACTATGACGTGACAAACCTGATGTGATGTGCAGTAGTGTCATTAGATGAGGCTGATTGTGATGTGATAGTGCTCTGAAGGGGGAGGGGCTTAGCACAGAGAGCAAAGGAGGAGGATCTCAGAAAATGTAACAGAAATATAGCAATTTCAAAATAATAAAATGCATCATGCCTTTTGTAGGACCAGTTTTTGTTGACCCTCAAGCTTCCAGGTGAATTGACCCATATTACCTTAAACTGTACTTTTTACTGTATATTTCTGAAAATCTACTTTTTTAGCTTATTTTCCTTGAAGTACAGAGGTCCCTCGTTTATCGCTGGGGTTATGTTCTAAAAATAACATGCAACAGGTGAAATCCGTGAGGTATCAACTTTATTTTGTACAATGATTCTTTATGTTTCTTGTCTGTAAAACCCCTCACCACACACTTTATATACACTTTCTCACACAGGCATTAACATTTTCTCACATTTCTCTCTTGTTTTAAACACAAAGTTCAAATCTTCGTCGGCACCTTTGTCGGTGCAGAACGTTTTCATCGACATTGTGGGTTTTGTCGGGGAGAAAAACTTGCAAACATACAGCACTTCAGAGTCACACTGATCCAACATTTATGTAAATTTGTCTGACACATTCTGTACTGTACAGGAGACACGGAGGAGACTGATGGACAATGGTCTACAGTCCCTCAGCCAATCAGGACGCAGAACACAATGGTCTACAGTCCCTCAGCCAATCAGGACGCAGAACACAACGGTCTACAGTCCCTCAGCCAATCAGGACGCAGAACACAATGTCTAACAGTCCCTCAGCCAATCAGACGGAGCAGAACACAACGGTCTACAGTCCCTCAGCCAATCAGGACGCAGGACACAATGGTCTACAGTCCCTCAGCCAATCAGGACGCAGAACACAATGGTCTACAGTCCCTCAGCCAATCAGGACGCAGAACACAACGGTCTACAGTCCCTCAGCCAATCAGGACGCAGAACACAACGGTCTACAGTCCCTCAGCCAATCAGACGCAGAACACAATGCACGTTTAACATACACTGTAAAGAAAGTATGTAAAACTGCACTAAGAAAATCCACAAAACAGCGAGACAGTGAAAGGTGAACCGTGATATAGCGAGGGACGACTGTATTTGTTCGGATACAGATAGACCACGTGTGTCTCTGATTGGCTAATCCACCTGTCAATCACGCACGTCTTCACTCAGGCACCAGACTCACATGTTCGTGAAGTATTTGGAGAAGTGTATGTTCTGGATCTCGGACAAAACTGAGCATATCCACATGAATAAATACTCCCCACACTCTCACCTGTCTCTGTCCAGGCCCGTCCCCGGGGTCCCGTACGAGGAGGAGAGACGCTGGACATTTATGGACTGAAGCAGACGAGATGGGTTTTATGTGGTGGGCTTCGGGCGCAGACACGAGTAACACGTGTTCAGACGAGGCTGTGAAAGTCAAAGGAAAAGAGCAGGTGAGAGACGAGCCAAGTGTCAGGGAGAAGAGTGAGACCTCGGGGAGAGAGTGAAGTCTGCGAGAACATGTGAGTGAGCGAGAGTGAAGTCTGTAGAACATGTGAGTGAGCGAGGGTGAAGTGTGTAGAACATGTGAGTGAGCGAGGGTGAAGTCTGTAGAACATGTGAGTGAGCGAGGGTGAAGTCTGTAGAACATGTGAGTGAGCGAGGGTGAAGTCTGAGAACATGTGAGTGAGCGAGGGTGAAGTGTGTAGAACATGTGAGTGAGCGAGAGTGAAGTGTGTAGAACATGTGAGTGAGCGAGGGTGAAGTGTGTAGAACATGTGAGTGAGCGAGGGGTGAAGTCTGTAGAGAACATGTGAGTGAGCGAGGGTGAAGTGTGTAGAACATGTGAGTGAGCGAGGGTGAAGTGTGTAGAACATGTGAGTGAGCGAGGGTGAAGTGTGTAGAACATGTGAGTGAGCGAGGGTGAAGTGTGTAGAACATGTGAGTGAGCGAGAGTGAAGTGTGTAGAACATGTGTGAGCGAGGGAGAGTGAAGTGTGTAGAACATGTGAGTGAGCGAGAGTGAAGTGTGAGAACATGTGAGTGAGCGAGGGTGAAGTGTGTAGAACATGTGAGTGAGCGTGAGTGTGTAGCGAGTGAGTGAAGTGTGTAGAACATGTGAGTGAGCGAGGGTGAAGTGTGTAGAACATGTGAGTGAGCGAGGGTGACGTGTGTAGAACATGTGAGTGAGCGAGAGGGTGAAGTGTGTAGAACATGTGAGTGAGCGAGGGTGAAGTCTGAGAACATGTGAGTGAGCGAGGGTGAAGTGTGTAGAACATGTGAGTGAGCGAGGGTGAAGTCTGTAGAACATGTGAGTGAGCGAGGGTGAAGTCTGTAGAACATGTGAGTGAGCGAGGGTGAAGTCTGTAGAACATGTGAGTGAGCGAGGGTGAAGTCTGAGAACATGTGAGTGAGCGAGGGTGAAGTGTGTAGAACATGTGAGTGAGCGAGGGTGAAGTCTGTAGAACATGTGAGTGAGCGAGGGTGAAGTCTGTAGAACATGTGAGTGAGCGAGGGTGAAGTCTGAGAACATGTGAGTGAGCGAGGGTGAAGTGTGTAGAACATGTGAGTGAGCGAGGGTGAAGTCTGTAGAACATGTGAGTGAGCGAGGGTGAAGTCTGAGAACATGTGAGTGAGCGAGGGTGACGTGTGTAGAACATGTGAGTGAGCGAGGATGAAAGTCTGTAGAACATGTGAGTGAGCGAGGGTGAAGTCTGAGAACATGTGAGTGAGCGAGGGGAGGGTGAAGTGCTGCGAGAACATGTGAGTGAGCGAAGCTGAAGTCTGTAGAACATGTGAGTGAGCGAGGGTGAAGTGTGTAGAACATGTGAGTGAGCGAGGGTGAAGTGTGTAGAACATGTGAGTGAGCGAGGGGTGAAGTCTGTAGAACATGTGAGTGAGCGAGGGCGAAGTCTGTAGAACATGTGAGTGAGCGAGGGTGAAGTCTGAGAACATGTGAGTGAGCGAGGGTGAAGTCTGCGAGAACATGTGAGTGAGCGAGAGTGTGAAGTCTGTAGAACATGTGAGTGAGCGAGGTGAAGTGTGAGAACATGTGAGTGAGCGAGGGTGAAGTCTGTAGAACATGTGAGTGAGCGAGGGTGAAGTCTGTAGAACATGTGAGTGAGCGAGGGTGAAGTCTGAGAACATGTGAGTGAGCGAGAGTGAAGTGAAGTGTGTGGAACATGTGAGTGAGCGAGAGTGAAGTGTGTAGAACATGTGAGTGAGCGAGAGTGAAGTCTGCGAGAACATGTGAGTGAGCGAGAGAGAGTGAAGTCTGTAGAACATGTGAGTGAGCGAGGGTGAAGTCTGTAGAACATGTGAGTGAGCGAGGGTGAGGTGTGTAGAACATGTGAGTGAGCGAGGGTGAAGTGTGTAGAACATGTGAGTGAGCGAGGGTGAAGTGTGTAGAACATGTGAGTGAGCGAGGGTGAAGTGTGTAGAACATGTGAGTGAGCGAGGGTGAAGTGTGTAGAACATGTGAGTGAGCGAGGGAAGTGAAGTGTGTAGAACATGTGAGTGAGCGAGGGTGAAGTGTGTAGAACATGTGAGTGAGCGAGGGTGAAGTGTGTAGAACATGTGATGTGAGCGAGGGTGAAGTCTGTTAGAACATGTGAGTGAGCGAGGGTGAAGTCTGTAGAACATGTGAGTGAGCGAGGGTGAAGTCTGTAGAACATGTGAGTGAGCGAGGGTGAAGTCTGTTAGAACATGTGAGTGAGTGAGGGTGAAGTGTGTAGATCATGTGAGTGAGCGAGGGTGAAGTGTGTAGAACATGTGAGTGAGCGAGGGTGAAGTCTGCGAGAACATGTGAGTGAACGAGGGCGAAGTCTGCGAGAACATGTGAGTGAGCGAGGGTGAAGTGTGTAGATCATGTGAGTGAGCGAGGGTGAAGTCTGTAGAACATGTGAGTGAGCGAGGGTGAAGTGTGTAGAACATGTGAGTGAGCGAGGGTGAAGTGTGTAGAACATGTGAGTGAGCGAGAGTGAAGTGTGTAGAACATGTGAGTGAGTGAGGGTGAAGTGTGTAGAACATGTGAGTGAGCGAGGGTGAAGTCTGTAGAACATGTGAGTGAGCGAGGGTGAAGTCTGCGAGAACATGTGAGTGAGCGAGGGTGAAGTGTGTTAGAACATGTGAGTGAGCGAGGGTGAAGTCTGTAGAACATGTGAGTGAGCGAGGGTGAGTCTGTAGAACATGTGAGTGAGCGAGGGTGAAGTCTGCGAGAACATGTGATGAGAGTGAGCGAGGGTGAAGTCTGTAGAACATGTGAGTGAGCGAGGGTGAAGTCTGTAGAACATGTGAGTGAGCGAGGGTGAAGTGTGTAGAACATGTGAGTGAGCGAGGGTGAAGTCTGTAGAACATGTGAGTGAGAGCGAGAGTGAAGTGTGTAGAACATGTGAGTGAGCGAGGGTGAAGTCTGTTAGAACATGTGAGTGAGTGAGGGTGAAGTCTGTAGAACATGTGAGTGAGCGAGCGGGTGTGAAGTCTGTAGAACATGTGAGTGAGCGAGAGTGAAGTCTGTGGAACATGTGAGTGAGCGAGGGTGAAGTCTGTAGAACATGTGAGTGAGCGAGGGTGAAGTCTGTAGAACATGTGAGTGAGCGAGAGTGAAGTCTGTAGAACATGTGAGTGAGTGAGGGTGAAGTGTGTAGAACATGTGAGTGAGCGAGAGTGAAGTGTGTAGAACATGTGAGTGAGCGAGGGTGAAGTCTGTAGAACAAGTGAGTGAGCGAGGGTGAAGTGTGAGAACATGTGAGTGAGCGAGGGTGAAGTGTGTAGAACATGTGAGTGAGCGAGGGTGAAGTGTGTAGAACATGTGAGTGAGCGCGAGGGTGAAGTCTGAGAACATGTGAGTGAGCGAGGGTGAAGTCTGTAGAACATGTGAGTGAGCGAGGGTGAAGTGTGTAGAGAACATGTGAGTGAGCGAGGTGAAGTCTGTAGAACATGTGAGTGAGCGAGGGTGAAGTGTGTAGAACATGTGAGTGAGCGAGGGTGAAGTCTGAGAACATGTGAGTGAGCGAGGGTGAAGTCTGTAGAACATGTGAGTGAGCGAGGGTGAAGTCTGTAGAACATGTGAGTGAGCGAGGGTGAAGTCTGTAGAACATGTGAGTGAGCGAGAGTGAAGTGTGTAGAACATGTGAGTGAGCGAGGGTGATGTCTGTAGAACATGTGAGTGAGCGAGAGTGAAGTCTGCGAGAACATGTGAGTGAGCGAGAGCGAAGTGTGTAGAACATGTGAGTGAGCGAGAGTGAAGTCTGCGAGAACACGTGAGTGAGCGAGGGTGAAGTCTGTAGAACATGTGAGTGAGCGAGGGTGAAGTGTGTAGAACACGTGAGTGAGCGAGAGTGAAGTCTGAGAACATGTGAGTGAGCGAGAGTGAAGTCTGTAGAACATGTGAGTGAGCGAGGGTGAAGTCTGTAGAACATGTGAGTGAGCGAGAGTGAAGTGTGTAGAACATGTGAGTGAGCGAGGGTGATGTCTGTAGAAACATGTGAGTGAGCGAGAGTGAAGTCTGCGAGAACATGTGAGTGTGAGCGAGAGTGAAGTGTGTAGAACATGTGAGTGAGCGAGCGAGAGTGAAGTCTGCGAGAACACGTGAGTGTGCGAGGGTGAAGTCTGTAGAACATGTGAGTGAGCGAGAGTGAAGTGTGTAGAACATGTGAGTGAGCGAGAGTGAAGTCTGCGAGAACATGTGAGTGAGCGAGGGTGAAGTCTGTAGAACACGTGTGAGTGAGCGAGAGTGTGAAGTCTGAGAACATGTGAGTGAGCGAGAGTGAAGTCTGTAGAACATGTGAGTGAGCGAGGGTGAAGTCTGTAGAACATGTGAGTGAGCGAGGGTGAAGTCTGTAGAACATGTGTGAGTGAGCGAGAGTGAAGTGTGTAGAACATGTGAGTGAGCGAGAGTGAAGTCTGCGAGAACATGTGAGTGAGCGAGGGTGAAGTCTGTAGAACATGTGAGTGAGCGAGAGTGAAGTGTGTAGAAACATGTGAGTGAGCGAAGGGTGATGTCTGTAGAACATGTGAGTGAGCGAGAGTGAAGTCTGCGAGAACATGTGAGTGAGCGAGAGCGAAGTGTGTAGAACATGTGAGTGAGCGAGAGTGAAAGTCTGCGAGAACACGTGAGTGAGCGAGGGTGGTGAAGTCTGTAGAACATGTGAGTGAGCGAGGGTGAAGTCTGTAGAACACGTGAGTGAGCGAGAGTGAAGTCTGAGAACATGTGAGTGAGCGAGAGTGAAGTCTGTAGAACATGTGAGTGAGCGAGGGTGAAGTCTGTAGAACATGTGAGTGAGCGAGAGTGAAGTGTGTTAGAACATGTGAGTGAGCGAGGGTGATGTCTGTAGAACATGTGATGAGCGAGAGTGAAGTCTGCGAGAACATGTGAGTGAGCGAGAGTGAAGTGTGTAGAAACATGTGAGTGTGAGCGAGAGTGAAGTCTGCGAGAACACGTGAGTGAGCGAGGGTGAAGTCTGTAGAACATGTGAGTGAGCGAGGGTGAAGTCTGTAGAACACGTGAGTGAGCGAGAGTGAAGTCTGAGAACATGTGAGTGAGCGAGAGAGTGAAGTCTGTAGAACATGTGAGTGAGCGAGGGTGAAGTCTGTAGAACATGTGAGTGAGCGAGGGTGAAGTCTGTAGAACATGTGAGTGAGCGAGGGTGAAGTGTGTAGAACATGTGAGTGAGCGAGGGTGAAGTCTGTAGAACATGTGAGTGAGCGAGGGTGAAGTGTGTAGAACATGTGAGTGAGCGAGGGTGAAGTGTGTAGAACATGTGAGTGAGCGAGGGTGAAGTCTGAGAACATGTGAGTGAGCGAGAGTGAAGTGTGTGTAGAACATGTGAGTGAGCGAGAGTGAAGTCTGCGAGAACATGTGAGTGAGCGAGGGTGAAGTGTGTAGAACATGTGAGTGAGCGAGAGTGAAGTCTGCGAGAACATGTGAGTGAGCGAGAGTGAAGTATGTAGAACATGTGAGTGAGCGAGAGTGAAGTCTGCGAGAACATGTGAGTGAGCGAGGGTGAAGTGTGTAGAACATGTGAGTGAGCGAGAGTGAAGTCTGCGAGAACATGTGAGTGAGCGAGAGTGAAGTGTGTAGAACATGTGAGTGAGCGAGAGTGAAGTCTGTGAGAACATGTGAGTGAGCGAGAGTGAAGTGTGTAGAACATGTGAGTGAGCGAGAGTGAAGTCTGCGAGAACATGTGAGTGAGCGAAAGTGAAGTGTGTAGAACATGTGAGTGAGCGAGAGTGAAGTCTGCGAGAACATGTGAGTGAGCAAGAGTGAAAGTGTGTAGAACACGTGAGTGAGCGAGGGTGATGTCTGTAGAACATGTGAGTGAGCGAGAGTGAAGTCTGTAGAACACGTGAGTGAGCGAGGGTGAAGTCTGTAGAACATGTGAGTGAGCGAGGGTGAAGTCTGTAGAACATGTGAGTGAGTGAGCGAGGGTGAAGTCTGAGAACATGTGAGTGAGCGAGGGTGAAGTCTGTAGAACATGTGAGTGAGGGAGGGTGAAGTGTGTAGAACATGTGAGTGAGCGAGGGTGAAGTGTGTAGAACATGTGAGTGAGCGAGGGTGAAGTGTGTGAGAACATGTGAGTGAGCGAGGGTGAAGTGTGTGTGAGAACATGTGAGTGAGCGAGGGTGAAGTCTGTAGAACATGTGAGTGAGCGAGGGTGAAGTCTGTAGAACATGTGAGTGAGCGAGGGTGAAGTGTGTAGAACATGTGAGTGAGCGAGAGTGAAGTCTGTAGAACATGTGAGTGAGCGAGGGTGAAGTCTGAGAACACGTGAGTGAGCGAGGGTGAGTGTGTGTAGAACATGTCAGTGAGCGAGGGTGAAGTCTGTAGAACACGTGAGTGAGCGAGGGTGAAGTCTGTAGAACACAGTGAGCGAGGGTGAAGTGTGTAGAACATGTGAGTGAGCGAGGGTGAAGTGTGTGAGAACATGTGAGTGAGCGAGGGTGTGAAGTGTGTAGAACACGTGAGTGAGCGAGAGTGAAGTCTGTAGAACATGTGAGTGAGCGAGAGTGAAGTCTGTAGAACATGTGAGTGAGCGAGAGTGAAGTCTGTAGAACATGTGAGTGAGCGAGGGTGAAGTGTGTAGAACATGTGAGTGTGAACGAGGGTGAAGTGTGTAGAACATGTGAGTGAGCGAGGGTGAAGTGTGTAGAACATGTGAGTGAGCGAGAGTGAAGTCTGCGAGAACATGTGAGTGAGCGAGGGTGAAGTGTGTAGAACATGTGAGTGAGCGAGGGTGAAGTGTGTAGAACATGTGAGTGAGCGAGGGTGAAGTGTGTAGAACATGTGAGTGAGCGAGGGTGAAGTGTGTAGAACATGTGAGTGAGCGAGGGTGAAGTCTGAGAACATGTGAGTGAGCGAGGGTGAAGTCTGTAGAACATGTGAGTGAGCGAGGGTGAAGTCTGTAGAACACGTGAGTGAGCGAGGGTGAAGTCTGTAGAACACGTGAGTGAGCGAGGGTGAAGTCTGTAGAACATGTGAGTGAGCGAAGGTGAAGTCTGTAGAACACGTGAGTGAGTGAGCGAGGGTGAAGTGTGTAGAACATGTGAGTGAGCGAGGGTGAAGTGTGAGAACATGTGAGTGAGCGAGGGTGAAAGTGTGTAGAACACGTGAGTGAGCGAGGGTGAAGTGTGTAGAACATGTGAGTGAGCGAGGGTGAAGTCTGTGTAGAACATGTGAGTGAGCGAGGGTGAAGTCTGTAGAACACATGTGAGTGAGCGAAGGGTGAAGTCTGTAGAACACGTGAGTGAGCGAGGGTGAAGTGTGTAGAACATGTGAGTGAGCGAGGGGTGAAGTGTGTAGAACATGTGAGTGAGCGAGGGTGAAGTGTGTAGAACATGTGAGTGAGCGAGGGTGAAGTGTGAGAGACATGTGAGTGAGCGAGGGTGAAGTGTGTAGAACATGTGAGTGAGCGAGGGTGAAGTGTGAGAACATGTGAGTGAGCGAGGGTGAAGTGTGTAGAACATGTGAGTGAGCGAGAGTGAAGTGTGTGTAGAACATGTGAGTGAGCGAAGTGTGTAGAACATGTGAGTGGAGGGTGACATGTGAAACATGTGAGTGAGCGAGGGTGAAGTGTGAGAACATGTGAGTGAGCGAGGGTGAAGTGTGTAGAACATGTGAGTGAGCGAGGGTGAAGTGTGTAGAACATGTGAGTGAGCGAGAGTGAAGTGTGTAGAACATGTGAGTGAGCGAGGGTGAAGTGTGAGAACATGTGAGTGAGCGAGGGTGAAGTCTGTAGAACATGTGAGTGAGCGAGGGTGAAGTGTGTAGAACATGAGTGAGCGAGCGAGGGTGAAGTCTGTAGAACATGTGAGTGAGCGAGGGCGAAGTCTGTAGAACATGTGAGTGAGCGAGAGTGAAGTGTGTAGAACATGTGAGTGAGCGAGGGTGAAGTGTGTAGATGGTTTTCATGTTCTGGTCATTGTCATAGAACCTGTGGTAAATGTTTACCAGAGGTTTAAAGCAGTTGGGAAGAAAAAAGTTCAGAAGAAAAGTAGAAAAAAGCTCATCCTGGTCCAGATCACAGGCGACTTCAACACATGAGACTGAGATCTTGGCTAAACCTAAGTTGTGAACAAATATTGAAATAAAATATACACTTTAGACTGAGTTTTATGCCAGAGCAAATTTCAGCAGGAGTCAAAGATCATTGAAGCACTGCTGCGACAGTCCTGGTTTAGTCCATGTTTAGTTCTGGTTTAGTCCTGGTTTAGTTCTGGTTCAGTCCCGGTTTAGTCCTGGTTTTTTTATACACTTTTCTCACACAGCTTTAACATTTTCTCACATTTCTCTCTTGTTTAAAACACAAAGTTCAAACCTTCGTCGGTGCCTTTTGTCGGTGCAGAACGTTTCATCGACATTGTGGGTTTTTGTCGGGGAGAAAACTTGCAAACATACAGCACTTCAGAGTCACATTGATCCAACATTTATGTAAATTGTCTGACACATTCTGTACTGTACAGGAGACACGGAGGAGACTGATGGACAATGGTCTACAGTCCCTCAGCCAATCAGGACGCAGGACACAATGGTCTACAGTCCCTCAGCCAATCAGGACGCAGAACACAATGGTCTACAGTCCCTCAGCCAATCAGGACACAGAACACAATGGTCTACGGTCCCTCAGCCAATCAGGACGCAGAACACAATGGTCTACAGTCCCTCAGCCAATCAGGACGCAGAACACAATGGTCTACAGTCCCTCAGCCAATCAGGACGCAGAACACAATGGTCTACAGTCCCTCAGCCAATCAGGACGCAGAACACAATGGTCTACAGTCCCTCAGCCAATCAGGACGCAGAACACAATGGTCTACAGTCCCTTAGTCGTTCATACGCTGTAAAAAAAAAAAAGCATGTAAACTGCACTAAAAAAATCCTCGAAAAAGCGAGACCACGAGAGGTGAACTGTGACATAGTGATGGACGACTGTTCTGTGATTTTACTGTAAAGTTCTTTAAATTACTTTGTGTCTAAATTGTGCTGTACAGATAAACTGTACTTACAAAAGTCAGTGATGTAGCACCAAATCCTGAGCCCTCGGTAAATCTCACCTGCACTATGTTTTGTGTAGTAAAAATATTACAGACTTTGTGAGGGGCCCCTCTCGGCTCTGGGCCCTAACCCCCCGAGTCTGACGCCCCTGACCAAAGCCAAAGAAGCAGCAAGTGAATCAAAGCAAACATAGTGTCACTGTCAAACGAAGAACTTCAGCCTTTTTTTTTAGCAGATATACAGATTATTTAGTTTGTGAAGAACGTGCAGAAGGTCAGAGCTGAGTGCGTTTGTGGACAGGGAGGAGATCTGTGCTTTTCGCTCAACTGAACTGAACAAAAGTCTGAGTGTTTGCCTTGTTTTGCTGTTGTGATATTCAAACATGAGCCATTACGCTGTTTTCCGGCTGCTTTCAGCGAGAGCCGCTCCAGACTGATGAATGTGCAGGACTCACACACATCTCACGTTTAGAAACTATGACTACTGCTAAAACAGTTTGTGATTCTGGAGGAGTAGCTGTGATCAAAGAGTCGGCATCGTCTGGGAATCAAACCTGGGGCCTGCTCGCTGCGCTGGGAGGACATCTCAGGACAGAGGCTTTTCTTAGACGCACTGAGACTTGGCCTGGGCCCTGAAGACCACCGGGACTACAAACAGCCGGTGTCTGCAGCCCCCCCGCTCTTTCTCTCTCACCCCTCACTCGTTCCCTCTCTGTCTCCCCCTCTTTCGCTCCGTCGGCCCCCGTCGTGTCTGCAGCAGCCTCTCTCTCGGGGTGAAGCCTGCAGGACTCATCAGGATCCTCCGTCTCTGTGTGAGACGCCGCAGGGACCCGGAGCTGTTTATGAAGCACACACCTGGTCCACACGTTTACACGGCTCTTTATGGACTTTACCCACACACACCGGACACGCGGAAAAAGACACGATTATATCAATATGTGTTATTATATATCATCATTTTGTGGATCAGTTCTTCCAGTGGTTCTCAAACTGTGGCCATCTACATTTTGAATATTTACATCATTTCTCCATGTCCTGATTGGCTGAGGGACTGTAGACCATTGTGTTCTGCGTCCTGATTGGCTGAGGGACTGTAGACCATTGTGTTCTGCGTCCTGATTGGCTGAGGGACTGTAGACCATTGTGTTCTGCGTCCTGATTGGCTGAGAGACTGTAGACCATTGTGTTCTGCGTCCTGATTTGGCTGAGGGACTGTAGACCATTGTGTTCTGCGTCCTGATTGGCTGAGGGACTGTAGACCATTGTGTTCTGCGTCCTGATTGGCTGAGGGACTGTAGACCATTGTCCATCAGTCTCCTCCGTGTCTCCTGTACAGTACAGAATGTGTCAGACAAATTTACATAAATGTTGGATCAGTGTGACTCTGAAGTGCTGTATGTTTGCAAGTTTTCTCCCCGACAAAACCCACAATGTCGATGAAACGTTCTGCACCGACAAAGGCACCGACGAAGGTTTGAACTTTGAGAGAGTTTAAACAAGAGAGAAATGAGAAATGTGAAAAACGTTAATGCCTGTGTGAGAAAAGAAATGTAGAAAATGTTAAAGTGTGAGAAAAGTGTATAAAGGGTGAGGAGGGGTTTTACAGCAAAACATAGAGAATAACTGTAAAATAAAGCTGATACTTTGTGGATTTCGTCACAATCTTCACATCTTCAGGGAGAATGGTCCAGGTTTTAACTGCAGAAATCTGAAACATAAACGTCAAAGCTGTTCTGTGATTGGTCCGAGCGATAACTCATCAGCCGAGGTGGACTGTCGTGAGTTCGTGATCTGTCCCGTGTCACTGCGCAGCGTCGTCTCTTCACTCGCTCCAGCTGAGGGCACAGACACTAATCTGCAAACTCTGGTTTTCTGTGGACTCAAGGTTTC
Organism: Periophthalmus modestus; assembly: GCA_019594935.1. Taxonomy (NCBI): domain Eukaryota; kingdom Metazoa; phylum Chordata; class Actinopteri; order Gobiiformes; family Gobiidae; genus Periophthalmus; species Periophthalmus modestus. The sequence continues at coordinate 80,525 of JAIEZT010000042.1, read as the reverse complement.
CAGCGAGCATATTTCTGCCATGTGACACACCGATGCACGGTTCAAAAGTTTCATAATCCTGAAAAACACATGTCTCTTTCAAACGCTCCAAAATGCTCATCATGAAAAGTCAGTGATCCAGGCAGCGACGTGGGCCCGGCCTGGACGGGCTCAGGTTAGCCGCAGTTCAGAGGTAAAACGCACATGCTCCTTTTCTCCGAATCCAATGTGTTCTTTCACGCTTTCATCTTTTAGGGAACAGCGTTGTCAAAGTGAGTTTCCAGGTATTTGTCAGGAGATTTCAAACTTGTTGTGCCGGGAATGCTGCTGTCTAATGTTACAGGAATGAGTGACTCGAGGAGGAGCCTACAGCGCCTTTTTCTCAAGAGACAGACACATTCGAGGGGCTAAAAGCAGAAGATTTTGTGGGGGAAAAAAAGCTGCGTGACCCAAAAACGACTCAGCCCTTTGGCAACATGAATGTCGTTGAATCTAATTAAACGCGCAGGTCCTTATCTGTGTCGGTGCCTGTGGTTACACGCCAAAATCTCATTATTAACTGGATCTTTAAGATGATCTAAACGATATTTTCTGATCTCTGCTGTAAGTCCTCATCACAAACAGACCTGGAGTTGTGTTTTTTTGTTTCATTCTCACATGTTTAAACACACAAACCTGCAGATTTAAGCTGAGTTTTTCTCTCAGACTGAAAACACTCCGTTCCACCTTGTGATGTCATCAAGTGGTAACACAGGAAGTGCTCCACTGTGTCTTTAAACTCCACACATCTTCATTTCTAGCATCAATTTTGTCATTTCAGTCCTAGAATTGCCAAACTCGACTGAAATAAAGGTAAAAGGAGGAGGAGTTAACTTGAAAACTACCACTTCATGACATCACAAGGTGGAACAGAGCGTTTTGAGTTTTGGGGATGAAGACAGACTCATAATAAAGAGTCACAGGTCTGTTTTTGAGGAGGTGACAGAGCTAAAACACGACTTAAAGCTCACGAGAGTCAGTTTTGTGTCATATATGAGCTTTAAAAGACATGTAGAATCTGAATCCTCGACGTGATCATGTTTGGGAAGAATTATTTTGATGTGTCTTCTTCTTCTTCTTCTTCTTTTTCTCCAGAAATCTTCTTCTTCTTTTTCTTTTGCTGCAGAAATGTGACAAAAGATTTTGAGTTTGAAAAGGCCAGTGACAAAAGCTCAAAACGGCGCTAAAAGGCCAGTGTAATTCTGGTACAGTTACTCTTTTATTTGGTGTATTTCGAGTACTGTTACTTTTTCAAATTAAAAGGAGTCATCATATAATCACTTCATCGTGTAATTTTGGCTTTAAACTGCAGAGGATCAGTGAGAATAAGGAGAAGCAGCTCTCGTGGTGAGGCATGTGGGATTGTTTGTCTCTAATTGGACATAAGTTAATGCTTAACAAACAGTGCAACAAAAATAAAGCTGTTTGTGATTATCTGTCATGTTTTTTCAATATAATATACTGCAACTCGGTGTAAAAGTATTCCAAGTATTCAGAATGCAGTAGTCTAAGAGGACTAAGTAATTAAGTATTCTGTGACTACATACATTTTCAAAGTATTTGTCTCGTAACTGGACAAAGTGTGAGTTACAGGCGAGTGAATCGAAATCAAACATCTGTCGAATCAGAGAAGAGTAAAAACGTCGCCCCGTCCACAGATGCATGAAGCGCTTCTCTGTGAACTCGCATCCAAAACAAACTAAACGTCTGTATTTCTTCTAAAACTGAGTCTGCAGCCGCCTTTGTGCCTCCTTCGGTGTCAAACGATGACCACTTCATCTTTGGCTCCGCCCACAAAGTGTTTAAAGATGCGAGTGTGACGTCGAAATGAAGCTCATCGAGGCTGGAGCAGGTTAGACAGTTTGGAGACAAGTTGCAGTATCGAGTATCCTAGCAACCAAAGAGCCAATCCAGAGCGAGGCTGTTGAAGGTAACGCCCCCTTTTTTAATGGTTACGCAACGCCGCCGGATCCCATGTCTAAAGTGCAATGTGCGTGTTTGGGAGGTTAGGGGAAAATGGAAATTATCTAATCAAAAACGTCTTGAACACAGGAAAATAAAGATTACTGAAACATGCACGAATCACTCCAAATACAGCTTCAGAGGGTCAGCGAGGAGGACACAGCTGGAACATGGTGAAAAGGTCCAAATAGAAAGAAAAAAGATTTATTTTTTATTATTTTTCATAGACTTTTATCAAAGCGCGCACACTGACAGGTCTCAGTCCAAACCTCTCCTGCTCCAGGTTTGTGTTGGGAGCCGCAGGGAGCCGCAGGGAGCCGCAGGGAGCTGTTGAGACTCGTTGGGAGCCTGCATTGGGAGCCATTGGGAGCCTGCATTGGGAGCCACTGGGAGTCATTGGGAGGCTCCATTGGAAGTTGTTGGGAGTCGTTGGCAGCCTGCACTGAGAGTCGTTGGGAGCCTGCATTGGGAGTCATTGGGAGTCATTCGGAGCCTGCATTGGGAGTCATTGGGAGTCATTCGGAGCCTGAATTGGGAGTCACTGCGAGCCTGCATTGGGAGTCATTGGGAGTCGTTAGGAGCTTGCATAGGAGGCCATTGGGCAACTGCACTGACAACCTGCGTTGGAAGCCGCTGGGAGCCTAGTTTGGGTGTCATTGGGAGCCTGCATTGGGAGTTAGTGGGAGTCGTTGGGAGCCTGCATTGGGAGTTGTTGGGAGTCGTTGGGAGCCTGCACTGGGAGTTGTTGGGAGTCGTTGGGAGCCTGCACTGGGAGTCATTGGGAGCCTGCATTGGGAGTTGTTGGGAGTCGCACTGGGAGTTGTTGGGAGTCGTTGGGAGCCTGCATTGGGAGTTGTTGGGAGTCGTTGGGAGCCTGCACTGGGAGTCGTTGGGAGCCTGCATTGGGAGTTGTTGTGGGAGTCTGCATTGGGAGTTAGTGGGAGTCCTGCACTGGGAGTTGTTGGGAGTCGTTGGGAGTCGTTGGGAGACTGCATTGGGAGTCGTTGGGAGTCGTTGGGAGACTGCATTGGAGTCGTTGGGAGCCTGCATTGGGAGTCGTTGGGAGACTGCATTGAGAGTGTTGGGAGTCGTTGGGAGCCTGCATTGGGAGTTGTTGGGAGTCGTTGGGAGCCTGCATTGGGAGTCATTGGGAGCCTGCACTGGGAGTCGGGAGCCTGCATTGGGAGTTGTTGGGAGTCGTTGGGAGCCTGCACTGGGAGTTGTTGGGAGTCGTTGGAGCCTGCACTGGGAGTTGTTGGGAGTCGTTGGGAGCCTGCACTGGGAGTTGTTGGGAGTCATTGGAGCCTGCATAGGAGGTCATTGAGCACCTGCACTGGGAGCCTGCATTGGGAGTCGTTGGGAGCCTGCACTAGGAGTCGTTGGGAGCCTGCACTGGGAGTCGTTGGGAGCCTGCATTGGGACTTGTTGGGAGTTGTTGGGAGCCTGCACTGGGAGTCGTTGGGAGCCTGCACTGGGAGCTGTTGGGAGTCGTTGGGAGCCTGTACTGGGAGTTGTTGGGAGTCGTTGGGAGCCTGCACTGGGAGTCGTTGGGAGCCTGCACTGGGAGTCGTTGGGAGCCTGCATTGGCAGTCGTTGGGAGTCATTCGGAGCCTGCATAGGAGGTCATCGAGCACCTGCACTGGGAGCCTGCCTTGTGAGCCGCTGGGAGCCTACTTTGCGAGTCTTTGGAGCGTTGTGAGCTCTCACGTTGGGTCCCGGCTGGAGAGGGTCTGTTCTGCACCTGCGTCTCCTCCGTTTTCCCCTGGACCGAGCCTCCGCTGCAGCTCTCTGATTACTCGGCTCTCTGTTTAGGATTATCTTGTCTGTTTATGAAATTCTGAAAGTTTTTCTTCACACGGCTTCATGATGTCAGCGTCTTCTGCAGATGTCCAACGTGTCGAGACGGGAGCAGGACAGACTCTCTGAGGGTTTGAGTCAAAGAAGAGGCCGGGGTTTGGACCTTTTTGGGTGGTAAAGTTTGGAGAAAAGGCCTGTACACAAATTAATAAACATACAATCCACTTTATTGTCCGCATAGGAAAATGTGTCTTCTGCATTTGACCTTCAACAGCACTGGGACAACCTGTCAGGAGCAGTGGGTGCCAGCTCCAGAACTTGAGCCAAAAGCCAAGCCGGGAGTCAAAACTGCTGTGAGTTACGAGAGTTAGCTACTCACTCATGGTAAATCGTACACAGTCACATTTTTATACAGCTCTTTTCCACCTTCGAGACTCTCAATTCACTTTACATGTCGAGGTTGGGATTTGAACCATCAAATTTCAGGTCAGACGAATGATTCTACCAACTTACATAATGTCGCCCTCACTCGGAAACTCTGCAATAACTAATTATTCAACTTAAAAATGAGAGTGTTATGAGATCAATTTGTAAACTGCAAAAGGACTATTCTGGGTGTAGATTAGGACTAAAGTTATGTTTAAAAGTATGTTTGGACTACAGCGGTGTCTCCTTTATCTCGGGGGTCACATTCTAAAAATAATCCGCAATAGGCGAAATCCCAAAGTATCAGCTTTACTTTTAACAATTATTCTATATGTTTTTAAGCAGTAAAACCCCTCACCACACACTTTATACACTTTTCTCACACAGGCATTAACATTTTCTCACATTTCTCTCTTGTTAAACACAAAGTTCAAACCTTCGTCGGTGCCTTTGTCGGTGCAGAACGTTTCATCGACATTGTGGGTTTTGTCGGGGAGAAACTTGCAAACATACAGCACTTCAGAGTCAACTGATCCACTTGCAAACAACAGCACTTCTGTACTGTACAGGAGACACGGAGGAGACTGATCCAACATTTACAGTAAAATTTGGACGCAGAACACAATTCTGTACAGTCCCTACAGGAGAACACAATGGACAGTCCCTCAGACAATGATGGAACACAATGGTCTACAGTCCCTCAGCCAATCAGGACGCAGAACACAATGGTCTACAGTCCCTTAGCCATCACGCTGTAACAAAAGCATACGCTGTAAAAAGCATGTAAAATTGCACCCAAAAAAATCCGCAAAACAGCAAGACCACGAAAGCTGAACCACGATATAGCGACGGACGACTGTTCTCTGAGCTGAAGTCTGGCTCTGTGGCTGGTCTGGAAGTGAAGTGTGAGCGAGTCCGGTCTTCTGATTGGTTCCTTAACATGAACGGTGGGAACCTGATCTAATTTTTTCAAAGGACCACATCTTTTTTGTTTCTTTCTTTTCCTGATTAACGCAGAACCAACACAAAAGGCGACACGAGTGAGAGGTTTGAGAACCAAAAAAATCATTAAAAACAGTTTAAACACATCTGAGCCTCGGTCGTTTCTCTCTGTCATTAGTTTGTAGATTAAATTCATTCTCACTTTGGCTTCTGTCACTTAAATAAATAGTAAAAGAGCCAGTCCTTTGAACGGCCCTTTGAAACAATAAGCTATTTAGTTTGACCAAGTCGCACTAAATTCAATAAGTCCAGACACATCAGGCAGGACAGGGAGCTGCAGGTGGATGTTAAACTCTTCACTGGAGGGCTAACCACTCTGCCACTCCCCTCGTTCCTCCTGCGCTGTTATGTTCTGCAGTAATGTCCGCTGTGTTGTAAACCTTCTCCCTGTGCATGTGTTCACCTCCTCGTCTCGTCTTCGCTCTGTTTCAGGGTCACATAAACACCAGGATGATCTGATCACACAGTTATTCCTCTGGACAACAGTGCACTTCCTGTCCAGGCCTCAGCACCTGTTTGTGAAGGAGCCAGAGACCAGAGAGAGATCCACCGGCCGGACTTAAGAGAGGCCGAGTCGGGCTGAGGGCACCGGGCCAATCTGGAGTTATGTTTAAAGGCAGAGCACCTGACTTTTACTGTCCTAAAACGTGAAAAACAGAACTAGATTTAAGCTGTTTGCCGTGGTCCAAAGTCATTCCTCACTCACCTTATGCAGCCTGAGCCTCCTAATCACTCACTGTGATGAGTTTATAAGAGCTTTTCATAACTTTCAGAGACCAGAGCGGAGTTTTGGTGTCACGGTAAAGCTAGAAACAAGCTACTTCCTGATTATGATTATTATTTAATGATTTAATTATTTATGATTATTTTTTTTAAATGTATAGCACATAATGAATAAGTAAAATGCAATTTCTGCTGACGTCTTTTGATAGAGGAAAATTGCAATTACTGCATGGAAGAAATTCAAACCTGGACAGGATTACTTTTATTATTTTACTTTTTATGTTATTATTATTATTATTATTATTATTATTATTATTATTATTATTATTATTATTATTATTATTATTATTTATTATTATTATTATTATTATTATTTTATTTTAAAATTATTTTTTTATCAATTTATTTTTTTTATTAATTTATTCTTTTCTCCTATGTGTATATGTGTTTTTTGTATTTTTGTTTATTTATTTATTTATTTATTTAATTATTCATTCATTTTCATTCATTCATTTATTCATTCATTCATTTATTTATTTATTTTTTATTTATTTTTAATGACACACAAAAAAACCTCTTTATAATTAGGAGCAGACAGGACACAGCAGACTTATTTCAACCATCATTCAAACATCATTTTTATTTATTTAAAATTTAGACTCTGTGAACCTTCTGTGGTGTGGTCCATTATCTGGATGCTATTGCTTTGCCTGTAATGTCCCACAATATGGCATTAAACTGGTCTATCTTGCAAAACTACGACATTAGCCAACACAGAACTGTCCATAGTACTTTATCTGGCTGGACCTGGTCAGTCCTTGGATGGAGGACCGCTGGGAGTACCCGGTACCACAGCGGGACGGCTCTAATGCAAACTGCTGTTGTGTCCTTAGGCAAGACACTCGACTCACATTTCTTCGTATGGATGTGGTGATGTTGGTGGCACAGATTAGTCTCCCCCAGGACGGCTGTGGTCACGATCACCTCCCACCGGTGAGTGTGGGCTGAGCAAATACAGTGTAAAGTGCTTTGAACAGAAGGAATATTATTTTTACTGGCTTTGAGTTCTCCAATAACTCCTCAGACCGGTTCTCTTGACTATAATCCTGGCTCAGATCTGCTCTACTTCTCTTCTCCGCTACATTACCCAATGCGTCGAATGCACTGAAGACGTCCTCGTGCGGCGGGGCCCTGGTCTGTTCTCGAATTGTGCTGCGTCTACGCCAAAATGTTCCTTTTAAAGTGCTGTTCAAACTATAGGAAGCAGCGTAACCGTCCCGTGACTGCGCTGCACAGCTGGGTGAACGCTTACAATGCGATCTATACATTTCCTCGTTTTAAACATCTGCTGAAGAGCTCCATCAAGACGTCTAATTTCAGATCTCCTCGACAGACGTGCGACTCACCAGACCGCAGCTTCGTAACGCGCTTCAGCTCTACCTCAAGGTCTGCTACTTTGAATAGGAAATAAAACAATAGCGATGTGATACACTAGAGGAGTTTATTTACTGGTCGCCGCGGTGACGCCGACCCAGCAGGAAGCTAGTCGTTCCGAGGTAGCAGGAAAAACAACCGGATCTGTCGCTGTTTTCGTTCGTAATTGCTTCGCTAATAACAACACGGAGCTTATCTGGATTTACTATACACGTTTCCACTTTGCGCAGCGTTTTGTCGAAGTCGTGAATGAGTTTTGCAGGTTGAAAACTCCTCGCAGAAGCCTTCCCGGGTTGTTAAAACTTAAAATGCACTGGTCCCTGAAGGTTTGCTTAAGTATGGCCGCTTTGGATTTGTCTTTGGCAGGGGGAGCGCGGAAAAGCGGCGGTGATGGAGGAGCTGGAGCAGGCGATGAGAGGTGGAGTTCACTGATAACACGACTGGACACATACGTCTTCTGCCGTCGCTGTTTTGATAAGTGCGTCGCGGCTTAAAGCATTTTAATGTTGACAGATAAATCGCGCAAATGTAACTCCGGGAAACGTCTGGGATTTCGATTTCAAACGCAGTGGGTGAAATAAAAATCAAACCTGCGCCATTTTTGATTTATTTGTAAAGCGGCTGCTACGGACATTAAGTCGTCACCCGATACCAAAATCTGTTCAGACAAACTTTTATTAAAGGCTTTGGGTTTGAACGAAATAGTAAAATGATTTATAATTTTAAGAGCATGTGTGAGGAAGGACGAAGCTGCTGGAACATGGTCAAATCTAACGCTGTGTCCTTGAGCAAGACACTTTACCCAGTGAGTAGTAGTGATGGGAGGAGCTGATGGTGCAGATTGGCAACTACACCTCCGTCAGTCGACCCCTGGCACCACCAAGTATAGAGTGATTAAAGTTAGAGTTTATTAATCTCTCCTGGAGGAAATTGAACCCGACCTTCAGGGTTAAACCTCAGGAGCAGTGGGACCTTCTCCAGATCTTGGTCAGGACTGTCTGAACTGGAGGATTTGACCGATTCTGCAGGTTTTGGGTGGATGGTGGAGACCGGAGAGCCTGAACGAAACCCAAAAAGACACAGGGAGAACATGCAAACTCCACTAATACTAGGCAGATGCTGTTTCTGTTCTGTTGCACGAAGAACAGACAAAGGAGATCGTTCTGTAGATAGAGCCGCACAGAGTCACACAGAGTCACAAAGAGCCTGGACTTTTTAAAATGAATCTAAAGACCTTTTTATTTACAAAAGCTTATCGTTGATGTTTTTTTTTAGCATTTAGCAGATAGTATTAGTTTAAAGTTCTTGTTTTATTGTAAAACTCTGAGATTCTACGGAATGAAGAGTGAATTATAAATAAAATAAATTATAATAAAATGTATTTTTAAAGGCAGCATGAAGCACAGTTCAAAGCTAAGTTTTATTTTTTATTTTTTTTATATTACTACTAGAATGAGGGTCAAACAAAGCAAAGACGAACTCCTCCCACTGATCAGGAGGTATTTTTACTCCAAACTGCAGAGATTCTCCCTCTATATCCTGAATAACACTGCACTGTGAGACCTAAAAATAATCTTCTGAGCCTCATTAAAGGTAAAATGTCTCTGTCAAACCTGTGATAAATGCACCGTGTGACGCCCTGTATGGACTCAAACATGTTTCAGGATGTGGCCCTCGCTGAAAAACGTTTGGACACCCCCGGTTTTACACTTTAAGAGAAGAGAAGAGCTACAGATCAAATCAATAACCAACATGACCAGAACAGAGCTGTTATCTTCTCTTAGTGTCATATTTGACCACCGCTGATCGTCATGTCGTCTTCCTCTGTTTCTACGAGTCATGCCACAAGTCGTCCTTGGTACCTCCGACCCAGCTCACCTCGTCCTGTACCCGAACCTCCACCACTCGCTCCAACCACCACCTCTCACATTTCGTATTGTTAATAAACTCCGTCGAACTGTTTTCCCGAGTCTGTATCTTTGGTTCCTCTGGATGTGACGACACTCGTGGATCATTCCGTCATAATTCACACATTTTAAATCACAATATTCATCTAAAACCACTTAATAAAAGAAATAAATCTGCTAATTTCCACTTTAGAAAACTGTGGTGTCCTCTGGGAGCTGAAGTCGCCGGACAGCTGCACAACCCATTTTTTGTACGACGCAACACTGCCAAATCCTGCAAGTATCATCGATTAAGAAAAGTAAGAACGTCCCAGTGGCATCGATGGATCTGAAAGTGTGAGCTGATCGTAGCGATGTCGCCTTGAACACAGGAAAATAAAGATTACTCAAACATGAATCACTCTAAATACGACGTCGAGAGGTCACATGGGAGTATAGGTCCGCTTTAAGTTGTGCCCTTATCTGGTTTTATCCTCCCCGTTACCCAAACCCACCTCTGTCTTTTCCTGTTTAGACGTTTCTGTCGTTTAAAGCTCAGAGGATGAACTGTTGGCAGGTCTTCACAGCGTTCGGTTTGTTCTGTGTCCAACTTCATTCAAACCCGGTCGAGTTGAAGCGATTAGGACAAACGCCGTCCCACGTCACACTGAGGACTCTATGGATTCACCTGGTCCTGTCCCGGCTCCTCACCTTACGCATCCAGAGCATCCCAGTTTTTCACTATGATGAGTTTATAAGTTTCCGAGACCAGATTGGACTTTTTCAGGCACTGTAAAGCTGACAACTAGCATGCTAACGTGTACTTCCTGACTCTCAGACAATAAAACTCTTAATGACTCGATGCAGGCGGCGCACGGGACGCACAGCTGCTTACGCCGTGTATTATTTGATGACCATGAGAGGAGATGTGTTAGTGTTAGAGTGGTGCACTTCACTGTCTACACTCACATCACTCTGTGGACACTGTGACAGAGACACACGGGGCCGAGGCAGCACCACGCTCAAACAAAACTCATTTTTCACCTCGTTTCTGATCAAATGTTTTGTAGTTTCAGTGGAGACATTTGTGCAAAATTGACTTTAAACAGGGGGTGTTACACAAAATAGATTTTTATAAACTTTCTACCATGTTGTGTAGAGGCTTTAGACGTCAACCATGCATGTGTGAGTAATTTAGTGATCTCTCCTGGGTCCTATTTGAACCCACTTTATGTTTAGCTGTAAGATCCTGTACGAGGCTCCGCCCACAAGCCACTTCCCCCACGCTCCACACGACAATCCTCCATAAATACACAAAAACATGACACAAAACTGTTCACTACGACTTCACAAACCTGATGTATGTGCAGTAGTTTCATTAGTGATGCAGCTGATTGTGTTGCGATAGAGCTCTGAAGGGGGAGGGACTTAGCACAGAGAGAAAAGACAAATAAAACTTCTAAAACACACACCGAATATGTCACTTTCAAAGCGATAAAAGGAAACATGGTGATGTAAATATGTGATGTGTTACAGTTAATATTTCCTCTTTAATTTAGTTTATTTCTCTTCTCTTTGAGCCGCTGAAGTCGTGTTTGGAGTGATCTTTATTCTCCTGTATTCAGCACATCGTAGTTTCTAAATTCCTGCTTTACTTTAGTCAATTTAAACATCCGTCTTTACGCAGGTTCTTGTCCAGAGCGACTGAGGTCATGGTAGTAGTACAGCCAAGTGACAGATTTATTCATGTTTTTTGGGTTAATCTTTACTTAAAACTGCTCTGCCCGTGGTTTAGTTTCATTTAGACGATGTTTAACTGTATTTTAAAACAGTAAAATGGTTAAACACATTTAGACACGAGGAGAGGCGGGATAAGTGTGTTGCTCCAGGACACAGCAACAATAATCATCTGTTGGAGTGAATGAAGATTATGTCGAGAGCGGGGTTTGAACCAGCAACCTTCGGATCAGAGGACAAACGCTCGAACAACTGAGCTGCTGTTTCATGGAGGTGTCTTGCGCAAGAACATAAAGCATGTCTGCACATTTAAGGAGCGGGAATTGAACCGGCAACCTGCAGAACAGCGGCCGCAAGCTCCTCTCCCGCCTCTTTATTCAACACGGGGCAGCGATCCGACCGACCTGCGCCTGAACTCACATTATTTCAATTAGTCTCTCGTGTTTACAGAGCGAATCTTTCATTTCTCATGTCATTTGGCAAAAAAAAAAAAAAAAGAATTAAGTTTTGTTTATTGGCGTCGAACTTCTCCCCACTTCCTCCAACGATGAAGTCACCCCCGCGGCTCCTGACCGGTCCGAACCTCGGCCGAAAGCGCGAATAAATGATGACATAAGTAATCACGCGGGAAGCTAATTGTGCGGCAGGAGTTTGAACCCGAGCGAGTTTGATGAACACGAAGAGGAACAATAAAAGACGGAGACGTGAGGGATCGAACTTCGGCTGGAAACGGGTCAAAACTACATAAATAAACCTCATTATGTGTAATCCATCATTGTGTCTGGAGCAGATGGAGCGAGTTCTGCGAGTTCCACGAGCTTCGGGCGAACAGAAGAAATAAACAGGTGGATCTTTATGACGTGACGTAATGTAACGAGTCAAACCGAGTCGCCAGGTTTGGTTCTTTACAGCGATTTTGCACAAAAAACAGACCTGGACTTGTGTTTTTTTTATTCTCACATGTTTGAGTCACACTTTAATATTAGTCTGTAACATCTGCCAAAGCTCAAAACGCTCTGTTCCACCTTGTGATGTCATCAAGTGGTAGTTTTTCCTCAGCTTCGTTTAGCTTTAGTTTAGTGGAGATTGGACATTCTACGGCTGAAATTAACCAAGTGATTTGAGTAAAGGTCAGATCTGTGGAGAGGCAACCCCGATCACTGAATAAGTCTAAGTCGCACCAGAGAAAAAATGCAAAATAGTGAAGAAAAAAACATGTAAAAGTCGCACAAAATCCAAGAACAGACATTTTATCTTTAAAGACAAGTTATAATAATAAGAATAAAATGTGGAAGAACAGAAGAATGTCAAATTATATACTTTAATAACTTCAAATATAAGTTACATCTGAGTATAAGTCGCCCCCTGAACAAACTATGAACAAAAGTGTGATTTATAGTCCGGAAAATACAGTATGTATTCTTTCTTTCTTTCTTTCTTTCTTCTTTATTTGACAGGGACCATGTACAAATGCATTAATCTTACAAAGAAAAGATGATTTGTACCAGATTTAGCTCCTGCTCCTTTCCGTCTGCAGGTGAACACACATAAAAAACACATTTACACTGACAATTACAATAAACGACTAACAGTTTGTCATAAATTATAACAGTTAAGTACAATAAAAAATGTCCAATACAGTCTGTTCAGTCCAGAATAATATAAAAATCATTGTGTGCAGGTTTATACAGTGACAGAGCAGCACCAACTCGACTCATGTGACACATTTGATTATTTAAATCAGAATCAGAATCACTTTTATTGATCTTAATCTCGTTAACAGATGCCACAACCACAGGATAGAAATTTAAGATCTAAGAATCGTTAATAAAAAGTCATTTAAACCAAGAATAGAAATTTAATAAGAATAAGAATAAAAAGTCATTTAAATAAGAATAAAAAGAATAAAGTGTGTGTTAATAAATAATAAAGTGTCAATAATAAAAATTCGTGCAATAAGAATAAATAATAAATAAATCAAATAAGAATAAAGTGTCAACAGTGTTAAATAAAATGTACTTTTTCAAATTTCTTGTAAAACTTTTCAAATCCACAGACAGTTTCAGAGTCTGGAGCTGATTCCACCGGATGGTTTGAAAAGAAAAAGCCGACGGAGCGTGTTTTTCAAGGTGTTTTTGAGGAATGTACCGATGCTGAACATTCCAGCTCAAACGAAAACCTCTCCCTGGAGACGAGGTTACGCAGTGCATCTTTAATGTACATAACCTGAATGTATTTCTTGGCCCTCCACAGCGGGGTCGCCTCCCTGGAACAGTGTGTCCTGGGGGAGGGCGAGCCTGGTCCCCTCTTGGGTCATGTCCCTGTCTCTCCTCTGTGTCCCGTGGCCGTCGTGCTTGTCCTCTCCCGTTTTTCGCTTTAATCTGAGCCGCGCTTTGTCCCGACGCTCGAAAGAACCCGCTGATGACTTACTCAAGCAGCAGGACGGAGGGAGAGAGACTGGAAAATGTGTGGATTAAAAGTGCGACGTCTGGGGAGAGGAATGAGTTGAGTGTCTTGCCCAAGGACACAACGATGGCGTCGCACCATCAAGCTGTGGGTCCGCACCATCAACCTGTGGATCTGACCATCTCAACCGATATTTATGTTGAGAGCGGGATTCAGAGGACAAACACTCCCAAATGAGCTACTTTCGCCTCACTAAAAGCTGAAAGAAATGTCATTTTGTTCAAAATTATAACTGACCAATGAGCTCCTTCGCTTCACGTGTCACTGAAATTAACAAATCTGATTGGATGATCATGTTTGTGCTTCTTTTCTTTGTCTTTTCAACAGTAAAAATCAGGTAAGCGCCTCTAAATGTGCAACTTTTCTGATCAAGGCTCCTCTATCTGCTTTTTTTCTGCAGGAGTGATCACGGAGAATGTTCCTCAGTATGGCATTAAACTTGTCTAACCTGTATCCACGGGGAACAGCAGGTTACAGGTCAGATCTGTGGAGAGGCAGCCCTGTGGATTGTAAGAATTCATGTTTTTTAAGGGTTTCTTTAGCAATGAAAATGCCTGTTCGTGAATGACACAAATAAGGATCGTTTAATGCCATAGTGTGGAACTTTCCAACACTTTTCTTTGAGATTTCGACCTTGAGACACAAATTTCAGAAGCGTGAATCATTATTTCACTGGAAAAGGCTCAAATATGTGTGAAAATGTGGCGTTTCTTGAGTATTTCGCGGCGCAGGGTGAAGCGGATCTCCTCGTGTCCCTTTGTTTGACAGTCCCAAACTTTTGATCGATCTGGACTGGATCTTAAATCGGTTCCAAACCCGCAGTTGATCCTCGGCATTGTTCTCGTGTTTGGACGAAGTCAAACGATCCCTGGAAAACCTCATGGATCAAACCCGGAGCCCGTCTCTTCAGTCGTCGGCTCGTCCATCACCCGGGACGCGTCTGTCTCATTTATAACAATCATATTTCAGTGTTGATTATGTTTCTAGAAATGAGAACAAAGTGATCAGGCTCGAGTTAAAGGCCCCGTACTCACGTTTTTCCCGTGTTTTTGAGCTAAACGTGTCTCGCCTCGGTGCAGATCTATTACATAAGCAGCTGTTGAGGTCAAAATAAGTCCACGATGTCCTGTCTGCATCGAATTAGAAAGAGTTTCATTGGCCGATAATCAGGAAGTGCGCGTTAGCTAGTCGTTGTTAGCCTTACTGTCACCGCAAAACGCTGCTCTGGTCTCTGAAAGTTGTGAAAAGTGCTTGTAAACACATCAAGGTGAGTAATTAAGATGTTCTGAGTGCATAAGGTAAGTGAGGAGTAACTTTGGACGACTGCAAACTGTTTAAAATGAACCACACGACCAGCCAGAAGTTTGGACACAGCTTTTTTTTCATGTTTCTACTTTATTTCCATGATTATTCACACTGGAGATTCTCTAGAAGCGCCTTTAAATGTGCACTGTGTAACTTTTCTCATATAGGCTCCTCTTCCTGCTTCTTCTGCAGGAGAATGTTCCCCAATATGGCATTAAACTTGTCTAACTTGTATCCATGGGGAACAGCAGGTTACAGGTCAGATCTGTGGAGAGGCAGCCCTGTTGATACTTGTTATGGAATAAAAGAAAGATGGATCGTTTAAAGGCAAGTTTATTTGTATAACACAATTCATACACAAAGTCATTAAAAGAGCTTTACAGAATAAGAAAGACGTTAAAATCACAACACAACAAATCAAAATATAAAAAATCATCATGAAAGTAACATTAAAACAGAAGAGTCAGAATAAAAACCTTTCAGTCACAAGCAGCTAAACAGAACTGAGCCTGGATTTAAACATTGTCAAAGTCGAGTCTGTCTCACATCTTCATGAAGAATGTTCCAGGTTTAAACTGAACAAAAATTAAACTCTGATTCTCCAGGTTTAGTCGTGACTCTGGACCAGCAGGAGTCGGTCCCTGACGTCCTCAGAGTGTGAGATGTTCATGTGGCTCCAACATGTGGGAGATGTTCTTTGGTTCATGGAGAGACTTGTTCACACAGAGACACAGGACACATGTGTGAAGTACTTCACTTGAGACAGGACACATGTGTGAAGTACTTCACCTGACACAGGACACATGTGTGAAGTACTTCACCTGACACAGGACACATGTGTGAAGTACTTCACCTTCACACATGTGACACAGGACAGGACACATGTGTGAAGTACTTCACCTGACACAGGACACATGTGTGAAGTACTTCACCTGACACAGGACACATGTGTGAAGTACTTCACCTGACACAGGACACATGTGTGAAGTACTTCCTGGTTCTAGTCAGACTCTCGCAGCAGTGTTCTATCTGGATGTACTGTTCTGTCTTAAGGCTCGTTTGTAGAGGACAGTGAGACGTGACAGTCGTCTAACCTCCTGGAGACAGATGCAGGATCAGTCTCTCTGAGTCTGGTTTTGACTATAACCCTTTGATTTTTGACGTGTTGTTAGATGTAAAAAGCTGCAGATGTTATTAATTTGATGTGACTGTTAAAGTTCAAGTCTGAGTCCATTATTACCTCTAGATTTCTATCCTGGTTTGAAGGTTTAAGAGAAAGAGACTGGAGGTGACTCTGACACTTTCTCTCTGTTTCTGTGGGTCTGTGACTTTCATCTTGTCTGAGTTTATCTGGAGAAAGTAGTTTTCATCCACACACTGATCTGATCAGTGTCAGAGTGAATCCACTGGTCCAGATTCACCTGCTGCAGTGACACATAGATCTGAGTCTCTGCAGAGGTGTGACACATTATTGTTGTGTATTAACTGGCCTGAGTCAGCTCTAAGTGTCTAGGTGGCTGCTGAGGTGTCATTTGTGTTATAGAACCGATGGAATTTTCATGCCGTACTGTGGAACGTCCCAGGCAAAGCAATGTCATCTCCATGGAGACAAGCAGCTCCATCTGAAAAGTGACATGATGCACCTTTAACACGTCTTTTCCCCTGTATTTATGGGGTGTATAAATGTGATCGAGGCCCTAGCTGCAGATCGCGAGCCACACTTCTGTCAATCTACCCCCGGGACAGATGTGGCAA
This sequence comes from Periophthalmus modestus, assembly GCA_019594935.1. Lineage (NCBI taxonomy): Eukaryota > Metazoa > Chordata > Actinopteri > Gobiiformes > Gobiidae > Periophthalmus > Periophthalmus modestus. The sequence continues at coordinate 64,014 of JAIEZT010000042.1, read as the reverse complement.
TAGAAATACCTCCGAGCATCTGGGAAAGTGTGTAACTACAGACTCATCTATTGTTAGTGCAAAAACCAGCCTCGTTCGCTCTGTTCAATATTCATAATTCATATCTGGGCTCCGAAAAGCCCACATGAGCTTGTATGTTTGTGTTTTGCGGTTGGGTTCTTGTTCAGACTGCGTGCTGACGTTCAGTGTGGGGGCGAGCTATCTGAAATCACAGGTTTAGAGTTACGACTGCACTCAGGCATCAGCACAACTGTCCAAAAACCCTTCACTCCGACATGAGCTCTGGATATCGCAGCACACCAGGACTGTAACGGTAAACTTCATCCCCATGTTTGTGCGATAAGCACGACGCCCACGCCACCGCCGCTCCAAACACTCCAAACTCTACAGACTTTGCTTTAATCGGATTATGGTTAAGGTTAGAGTTTGATTAGGAACAGGCTTATGTTAACGTGACTGAAATTAAAGTGATGCTAACAGGAGGCACTGCTCTGTCTGAAGCTCTGTTACTCATTAGACTTTGATCTAAGCTTTGTCTTAACACAATCTGATCATAAAGAACATGTGATTTCCTGATTTGTGCTGTGAAACAAGTCCCTCCCAGATAACATCACAGTCACACGCTAGCTAGCATTAGCATTAGCATTAGCCAACTAGTCGCTAGTTGCTAGTCGCTCGCACCTTTTTGTCGGAACTCAAACTCCTAAACATGACCACGGGCGCTCGGATTAATCGCAAGCTCCTGAAAATTTACATACATTTCTTTTTTTTTTCAGAGTTTTCAGTTTTTACATTGTGTCTCCATGGTAACTGCTAAACATTCCATCATAGACATGTGTGCAGACCCCTCCCGCAGTGTGATGCCACCGAAACAGTAACACTAGGGCTTTAGACCCTTGCAGTACTGAGGTGTTCAGAATAGCGCCTCACTCAGACTGATACTGATATTACCATTTTGTCCCATTCATTTCAATGAGGCTAGCATAATGAGGCTAAGCAGTTAGCGCTGGTTTATAGTTGATATTTATATTCTGTACATGCGCCACGTCAGATTTGTTCTTTAAAGTGAAACTAAAAACTAAATCAACTTTTTGTGTCGCTACTAAACCCTGCACATGGTGTTTTGATAGAATTACCACTGCCCCAGTCCTTTTTTTGGGTGATTTTAGTGAAAATTTGGTTCATTTACAGGTTTCTGGTCAAATCCGACGTGTGCTGTGATTTCAAGTACTACATGACATCACAGAGAACTGTCCTGATTAAAGTCAGGTGTTTCTGATTTTAAACATCTGGCTGCAGGGGCGGAGTTTGAAGTGTGAACTCTCCCCTTTACTCCTCCAGACCCCGCCTCCTCCTCCTCCCTCACTCTCCCCTTTACTCCTCCAGACCCCGCCGCCTCCCCTTTACTCCTCCAGACCTCGCCTCCTCCCTCACTCTCCCCCTTTACTCCTCCAGACTCCGCCTCCCTCCAGACCCTTTACTCCTCCTAGACTCCACCTCTCCCTCCTCCTCCTCACCTTTACTCCCCCTTCCTACTCTCCCCTTTACTCCTCCAGACTCCGCCTCCTCCTTCCTCACTCTCCCCTTTACTCCTCTAGACTCCACCTCCTCCTCCTCCCTCACTCTCCCCCTTTACTCCTCCAGACCCCGCCTCCTCCTCCTCCCCCCCTCACTCTACCCTTTACTCCCTCCTCTCTCCTCCTCCTCACTCTCCCTTTACTCCTCCAGACCCCGCCTCCTCCTCTCCTCCCTCACTCTCCCCTTTACTCCTCCAGACTCCTCCTCCTCACTCTCCCTTTACTCCTCCAGACCCCGCCTCCTCCTCCTCCTCACTCTCCCTTTACTCCTCCAGACCCCGCCTCCTCCTCCTCCTCCCTCACTCTCCCCTTTACTCCTCCAGACTCCTCCTCCTCACTCTCCCTTTACTCCTCCAGACCCCGCCTCCTCCTCTTCCCTCACTCTCCCCTTTACTCCTCCAAAAACCTGCCATGATTTGACTCCTGAATATAAACTTATTCATTAGTTTTTACTTTTTATTGAACATACACACATTTATTGGCATCGCTGCGGCGCTGGATATTCTCACAGAAGAGGAAATTATTCATAATTGGAGTAATTCTGTCCGTGCTGCCGCCCCCGCTGCTGTGCTTTTCCCACCCGTGGTTACATAATCTGGTCTCTCACATCCTCTCAAAAGGATGTCACACCACGATAAAAGTGCTAAACTGTTCTGGCAACCCTCCGGAAGAAGCCAGACCCACAGTGGTTTATGCAGATTTAAGGAAGCTCTGTGTGACGGGGCGGGTCTGTGTCAGGGACTGTGATTGACAGGTGGAGTAACCAATCAGAGATCCAATCAGGGCACGGTCTTTTACAACAAATATGGCGGCTTATGAGTGAAAAAGAACAATGTCTGAGGAGTTTGAGAGGTGGTGGTGCATTGGTGATCAGTCGTAGAGAAGCCCAAAGTTTGTCTGAGCGAACATCAGGCGTCAAGCTCCGTGTCGTAACGTGTTTGTCGTTGTCTCGGTTAGCTGAGGCTAGTGCTACATGCTAACAGTGTTTTTAAAATGACTCGGATTAGGACAATTCGAACTTGGACCTTCTCTTGGAGACTTTAAGCAAAAATGCATAACTTTCTGGAGGTGTCAGAAATAGAAATTTAAAGTCGTTGGAACGGTCTCCATGGAGATAGACGGTTTCATCCTGCCCACTCGGAGTAAGGATGCATGTTTTTCTACACCACCCACAATGAAAAAGTTTAAATGTTACACAATGCAGCTTTAACCCTGGAGAACTCACAGGGTCAAATTTGGCCGCAGTTAATTTGCTGCTACACAAAATGGAAAAAAAAAAAAAAAAAAGTCAAATTTCAATTCAAAAAATTCAAAAAGCCCAGAGTGCCACTTCTGACCCCTGCATAGAGACCCCTAGTGGATGAATATTGAACTAAAATGAGCCAGAGTCGTAGTGACAAGATGGAAAACTCCCCAAACAAAATCGTCTTCTCAGCAAAGCAGCGGTTGGTAAAATTGTGTAGTTTTTTTGTTTTTTTTTTGTTAATCTTTTTAGTAATAGCTTGCAGAATGTCTAGAAGTACGTTTTATATTCTTTTTGGATAAATTGCCGAGCCCAATGGGTCAAATTTGGCCCTGATCCTAAATTAGGGAGTAAAGGGTTAAAATTGAAAAAGTGGATATTTCAATGTTCAATGAACTTATAGCAGTTATTTCATGTAATGTTCATAATTTTCAAAAAAAAAAAAAAAAAAAAAAAAAAAAAAGGTTCTTGGTTCTCCAGGGTTCCGTCAGTTTCTATAAAAGTTCGAGTCGTGCTCCCAGGGTAAGAGACTTGTGAATGAGTCTGTCCAAACACACATCAGCACTTCCGCCTGAAGCCTGTGAGACAAACCCGAGAGGCGACGACGGATTTGTACAGAAACACTAAACAGAACTGAGGCGTGTCCAGAGAGAAGCTCTATGGAGCGGAGAGGAGGTGTGAGAGAGGAGGTGAAAGAGGAGGTGAGAGAGGAGGTGAGAGAGGAGCTGAGAGAGGAGGTGTGAGAGAGGAGCTGAAAGAGAGAGCAGACTGAGCGCGAGGAGCTGAGAGAGGAGCAGCAGCAGGAGTAGTAGTAGTAGTAGGTGTGTAGTAGTAGCAGCAGCCTTGTGAGTAGGAGCAGTAGAATAGTAGTAGTAGTAGGTCATTAGAGGAGGTCAACTCTTGGCGGTGGTATTTGAGGCAGTAATCAGAGTACTGCAGTGATCAGAGTACTGCAGTAATCAGAGTAGGCAGTGAGAGGAGGTGTCAGTCCAGCACATTCAGAGAGGAGGTGTGAGAGGAGCTGAGGAGGAGGTGAGAGAGGGTGAGAGAGGAGTGAGAGAGAGAGCTGCTGGTCACTCAGAGTTACTCCTGAGACGAGGAGGTTGACTCCTGAGGTAGCTGAGAGAGGAGGTGTGAGAGTACGCTCACACGTTAGAGGAGAAGTACGAGGAGGTGTGAGAGGAGGTACGCTCAGGTGACTCCTGAAGTACGCTCAGAGAGGACTCCTGAAGTACGGTGACAGAGGAGGTGAGAGAAGTACGCAGCAGCGTTACTCCTAAGTACGCAGCACATGTGTAGTCCTGAAGTACGCTCACAGTTACTCCTGATAGTACGCTCATAGTTACTCCTGAAGTAGGCTCACATTACTATACACTCCTGAAGTACGCTCACACGTTACTCCTGAAGTACGCTCACAGAGACTCCTGAAGTACGCTCACAGTTACTGCTGAAGTACGCTCACAGTACTGTTGATCCTGAAGTACTCACACGTTACTCCTGAAGTACGCTCATTACTCCTGAAGTACTGCACACGTTATCAGAGTACTGCAGTGATCAGAGTACTGCATTAATCAGAGTACTCTGAAGTGATCACAGTTTACTGCTGAAGTACTCCTGAAGTACTTAATCCTTTACTCAGAAGTACGCTCACATTACACCTGAAGTACGAGTGAAGTGTCTTTACTGAGTCTGAGCTCACACGTTACTCCTGAGGTCTCACACTCTGACCTGAAGCTGCTGGTCGCTCACACGTTACTCCTGAAGTACGCTCACGTTACTCCTGAAGTACGCTCACGTTACTCCTGAAGTACGCTCACGTTACTCCTGAAGTACGCTCACACGTTACTCCTGAAGTACGCTCACGAACTCCTGAAGTACGCTCACGTTACTCCTGAAGTACGCTCACACGTTACTCCTGAAGTACGCTCACACGTTACTCCTGAAGTACGCTCACACGTTACTCCTGAAGTACGCTCACGTTACTCCTGAAGTACGCTCACACGTTACTCCTGAAGTACGCTCACACGTTACTCCTGAAGTACGCTCACACTCCTGAAGTACGCTCACACGTTACTCCTGAAGTACGCTCACACGTTACTCCTGAAGTACGCTCACGTTACTCCTGAAGTACGCTCACACGTTACTCCTGAAGTACGCTCACACACGTTACTCCTGAAGTACTCACACATTACTCCTGAAGTACGCTCACACATTACTCCTGAAGTACGCTCACGTTACTCCTGAAGTACGCTCACACATTACTCCTGAAGTACGCTCACACGTTACTCCTGAAGTACGCTCACACGTACTCCTGAAGTACGCTCACACGTTACTCCTGAAGTACGCTCACACATTACTCCTGAAGTACGCTCACATGTTACTCCTGAAGTACGCTCACGTTACTCCTGAAGTACGCTCACGTTACTCCTGAAGTACGCTCACACGTTACTCCTGAAGTACGCTCACACATTACTCCTGAAGTACGCTCACGTTACTCCTGAAGTACGCTCACACGTTACTCCTGAAGTACTCTCACGTTACTCCTGAAGTACGCTCACGTTACTCCTGAAGTACGCTCACGTTACTCCTGAAGTACGCTCACGTTTACTCCTGAAGTACGCTACACGTTACTCCTGAAGTACGCTCACGTTACTCCTGAAGTACGCTCACACGTTACTCCTGAAGTACGCTCACGTTACTCCTGAAGTACGCTCACGTTACTCCTGAAGTACGCTCACGTTACTCCTGAAGTACGCTCACGTTACTCCTGTACGCTCACGTCCTGAAGTACGCTCACGTTACTCCTGAAGTACGCTCACACATTACTCACTGAAGTACGCTCACGTTACTCCTGAAGTACGCTCACACATTACTCCTGAAGTACGCTCACACGTTCCTGAAGTACGCTCACACATTACTCTGAAGTACGCTCACGTTACTCCTGAAGTACGCTCACACATTACTCCTGAAGTACGCTCACACGTTACTCCTGAAGTACGCTCACACGTTACTCCTGAAGTACGCTCACACACGAAATACGCTCACACGTTACTCCTGAAGTACGCTCACGTTACTCCTGAAGTACGCTCACGTTACTCCTGAAGTACGCTCACACATTACCTGAAGTACTCCTGACTCCTGAAGTACTCACACGTTACTCCTGAAGTACGCTCACGTTACTCCTGAAGTACGCTCACACGTTACTCCTGAAGTACGCTCACACGTTACTCCTGAAGTACGCTCACACTACGTTACTCCTGAAGTACGCTCACACGTTACTCCTGAAGTACGCTCACGTTACTCCTGAAGTACACTCACGTTTACTCCTGAAGTACGCTCACACGTTACTCCTGAAGTACGCTCACACGTTACTCCTGAAGTACGCTCACGTTACTCCTGAAGTACGCTCACGTTACTCCTGAAGTACGCTCACACGTTACTCCTGAAGTACGCTCACACGTTACTCCTGAAGTACGCTCACGTTACTCCTGAAGTACGCTCACGTACTCCTGAAGTACTCTCACACGTTACTCCTGAAGTACTCACTCCTTACTCCTGAAGTACGCTCACACATACTCCTGAAGTAAGTACGCCAAGTACGCTCACGTTACTCCTGAAGTACGCTCACACGTTACTCCTGAAGTACGCTCACGTTTACTCCTGAAGTACGCTCACGTTACTCCCCTCCTGAAGTACGCTCACGTTACTCCTGAAGTACGCTCACGTTACTCCTGAAGTACGCTCACGTTACTCCTGAAGTACGCTCACATTACTCCTGAAGTACTCTCACGTTACTCCTGAAGTACGCTCACGTTACTCCTGAAGTACGCTCACGTTACTCCTGAAGTACGCTCACGTTACTCCTGAAGTACGCTCACGTTACTCCTGAAGTACGCTCACGTTACTCCTGACGTACTCACACGTTACTCCTGAAGTACGCTCACGTTACTCCTGAAGTACTCTCACGTTTACTCCTGAAGTACGCTCACGTTACTCCTGAAGTACGCTCTCACGTTACTCCTGAAGTACGCTCACGTTACTCCTGAAGTACGCTCACACATTACTCCTGAAGTACTCTCACACGTTACTCCTGAAGTACGCTCACGTTACTCCTGAAGTACGCTCACATTATTCACTCCTGAAGTACTCTCACGTTACTCCTGAAGTACGCTCACACATACTCCTGAAGTACGCTCACGTTACTCCTGAAGTACGCTCACACATTACTCCTGAAGTACGCTCACGTTACTCCTGAAGTACGTCACACATTACTCCTGAAGTACGCTCACGTTACTCCTGAAGTACGCTCTCACATTACTCCTGAAGTACTCTCACGTTACTCCTGAAGTACGTTCACACATTACTCCTGAAGTACGCTCACACGTTACTCCTGAAGTACGCTCACGTTACTCCTGAAGTACGCTCACGTTACTCCTGAAGTACACTCACGTTACTCCTGAAGTACTGCGTCAAAAGCAGGTATGTGGAGTACAGTAGTTTGTGTTTTTGCAGTGTGGGGACCTCTGGCTGACTCTCTGCCTCTTCACTGACTGTGGGACAAATCAGCGCCGCTCGTCAGCTCCACAGGGAAATGCACTTTTCTTCACCTCGTCCTCGGGCCTTGAACGTCCCATCGCACTTTTCCAGATGGAGCCGAGAGCCTGTTTCCTCCGTGAGCGCAGATGTCCAGAGCCGCTCGCGAGGCAGCAGCGGGAGCAGAAGCCCTCGAAGTCGACGCGATGGAGAGAGGGAAAGATGGAGAGGTGGAGAGAAGGAGAGGTGGAGAGTGAGGGACACGTGTGTGAACCATAAACAGGGATGAAGTTGTCAGATTGTCACGTGTAAGATAAAGTTTGTCTTGGGACATCATTTATAAAACCCTTTACTCCGAAATGACACCACACATCCTCATCATGTTTGTGCAGAGAAATAAACACGGGAAACAGGGTCGGCCCCAGCTTTTAGGGGCCCCTGAGGCGACTGTCTGTGGGGCCCCTCCTGTTTCAGATTCACATTTGACACTTTCTGACTCTGCTCTCGTCACTTTGACCAACTGTATTTGTGTTTGACCAACATCAGACTGAAAACATCCAGAACGTCACAACTACGACAGTGAAGAACAGAACAAATATATAAGAACAGAACAAATATATAAGAACAGAACAAATATATAAGAACAGAACAAAATATATAATAAACAGAACAAATATATAAGAACAGAACAAATATATAAGAACAGAACAAATATATAAGAACAGAACAAATATATAAGACAGAAAAAATATATAAGAACAGAACAAATATATAAGAACGACACAAATATATAAGAACAGAACAAATATATAAGAACAACACAAATATATAAGAACAGAACAAATATATAAGAACGACACAAATATATAAGAACAGAACAAATATATAAGAACAGAACAAATATATAAGAACAGAACAAATATATAAGAACGACACAAATATATAAGAACAGAACAAATATATAAGAACAACACAAATATATAAGAACAGAACAAATATATAAGAACGACACAAATATATAAGAACAGAACAAATATAAGAAGAACACACAAATATATAAGAACAACACAAATATATAAGAACAGAACAAATATATAAAGAATGACACAAATATATAAGAACAGAACAAATATATAAGAACAGAACAAATATATAAGAACAGAACAAATATATAAGAACGACACAAATATATATAAGACACAGAACAAATATATAAGAACAGAACAAATATATAAGAACAGAACAAATATATAAGAACAGAACAAATATATAAGAACGACACAAATATATAAGAAACAGAACAAAATATATAAGAACAGAACAAATATATAAGAATAACACAATATATAAGAACACAGAACAAATATATATAATAACACAAAATATATAAGAACAGAACAAATATATAAGAACAGAACAAATATATATAAGAACGACACAAATATATAAGAACAGAACAAATATATAAGAACAGAACAAATATATAAGAACAGAACAAATATATAAGAACAGAACAAATATATAAGAACGACACAAATATATAAGAACAGAACAAATATATAAGAACAGAACAAATATATAAGAACAGAACAATATATAAGAACAGAACAAATATATAAGAACAACACAAATATATAAGAAACAGAACAAATATATAAGAACAGAACAAATATATAAGAACCAGAACAAATATATAAGAACAGAACAAAATATAAGAACAGAACAAATATATAAGAACAGAACAAATATATAAGAACAGAACAAATATATAAGAACAGACACACAAATATAAGAACAGAACAAATATATAAGAACAGAACAAATATATAAGAACAGAACAAATATATAAGAACAGAACAAATATATAAGAACAGAACAAATATATAAGAACAGAACAAATATATAAGAACAGAACAAATATATAAGAACAACACAAATATATAAGAACAGAACAAATATATAAGAACAGAACAAATATATAAGAACAGAACAAATATATAAGAACAGAACAAATATATAAGAACAGAACAAATATATAAGAACAGAACAAATATATAAGAACAGAACAAATATATAAGAACGACACAAATATATAAGAACAGAACAAATATATAAGAACAACACAAATATATAAGAACGACACAAATATATAAGAAGAACAGAACAAATATATAAGAACGACACAAATATATATAAGAACAGAACAAATATATAAGAACACACACATATAAGATATAAGAACACAAATATATAAGAACGGCACAAATATATAAGGGGGGGCTCAAGATTTTTACAATTCTACACATTTTTTTTCTTTGTTTCTGGTGGGTTTTAGTTCCAGTTGCGACAGTGTTCTCACATTTACATTATAAAGTTCTTTGCTCTGGTGTAAACTCAGAGCTGCCTCCCACCTCGGCACGACTCAAAAACTAATGTAGCAGCAGCAGATATTTTATACTATAGAAATAAAACAAATGTGATTGTTTTAGAGGATATTTAGGCCGCTGCAAACACACAAGCCCTGTGTGCAGTAAAACTTTATATATTATTTTCAATATAAATGTATTTGCTCTCGGGGGCCCCTTGATGACCTTGGGGCCCTAAGCAGCTGCTATTCTGCTCATAGGCTGAACCGGCCCTGGTGCTAAACACTAAAACATACTGCTGCCACATGAAAGTGTGCAAAAAAAACAAAAAAACATGTTTCATATTTCATTTTGACAATATAAAATGTAAAAGAATGTGGTAACAAAAAACGAACTTTTTGAGAGAATTTCAAAAAGTTAGTGAAAACCACCTCAGGGGCGACACGGCGGCTCATATATTATATAAAGTTATTCTAGTATTTTAAAGTCATAGTGTGTAATTTTCTGAAAGTCACCTGCACGATTCCATGGAAATAAAAAGTAAAAACCATAATTCAGAACATTCTCCATGGAGACAGATACGTTTTATGTCACACTGTGGAATATTACAGCCAAAAGAAACATCTCCATGGAAACGAGCAGGAGGCGGACCTTCTCCAGGACAAATGAGAGTCAGGTTTGTGGAGATGCGAGCTCAGTCACGAGGACACGGTGCAATGAAAGAATCCAGAATGAAAAATCATGATTTATTTTAGTCTTTGGTAACACTTTATAATAACTACTAAATAACTATAAGTACTACTAATAAGACTTACTTAACATGTAATAGCTGCCTGAATTATCATTGAATTGCAGGATTAGTAAATCTTTCTGTCGTAGTTACTAATAAGTGCTCAAGTTATACTTAAATCTTTACAAATACACACAGAGGGTTAGTTAAGAGGAACTAAGTGTCAAAAAGTCTGAGTAACTACACACAACACAGGACCAATTCATTGCTAATTAAGTGTTAATTAAGGTCGTAATTTAAGTAGCTTTTAAGCATGAATCACTATTACTTAAGTGTATATTCAAGTCTTTGTTAATGCTTTATTAAGGCTGTAGTTACAGCTTTTTATACGACTTTTTCTACAAGTTATTCCTCACTTACCTTATGCATTCAGAGCATCCTCATTATTCACCACGATGAGTTTATAAGCACTTTTCACAATTTTAGAGACAAACTTTCATGGTAATTCTAACAACAACTAGCATGCTAACACACATTTGCACAATCACTATTACTTAAGTGTACTTTCAAATCTTAGTTAATGCTTTATTAAGGCTAAATAGGGTGTAGTTATTATAAAGTGTTATCTAGTCTTCTTTTTCTGACAAATAAGGTTACATACTGGGGCTTTAACATATATTTTTCCACAAATTGATTCAGATTTTTTTTTTTTTTTTTTAAGAGAACCCGTTTTGCCCTTAGTCTGTATAAAGAAGTGACCTGAGTGAGACGTCGCCCACAGAGTTCAGCTCCAGTCGAATGAAGCTGTTATAGCGGCAAATTTGGAGCCGAGTATCATAGCAACCAAAGAACCAATCCAGAGCGAGGGTGTTGAGTTGAAGGTAACGCCTCTTCCCGCCCACCCCACTGGCTTAGCAACGCTGTCAATCAAACCTGTTGCTAACGCTAGCAGGAGCGACCTCTGAGAAAGAAGAACCTGATTTGTCAGTTATTAATGTTCATATCTTGATTTACAGACACAACAGTGAAATAAAAACCCAGGATCATGTTGAGGGTTACAGCAACAGGTAAGACAGAGAGACGAGTCTACACAGTTTTTACAAGTAAGAGTGAATTTGAGCCAGAGTCGATAGCGGCGGCTAGCAGGTTAGCTTTGTCCGTTTAAATATACAGTCCATGGTTTTGCTCCAGCTCTCCAGAATCACTCAGATGCTTTATCATATTATTTCTGCGCATAGATTTCCATTTTCTCGTCAGCAGTTATTCAGTTTGTTCATTTTGTCGGTGTGCGTCTCCTTCGGGAACACTGAGAACATGTCGTGCACACGTCTGTACCCTGTGTCTCCCACAAAGTCCATAAATCTAACTATTCACCGGAGCTCGTGCTGTCACCATCCATCACGTCTGCTTTAGCTTCAGCACATTGTGTAAATCCATCTTTAAGCAAACATTACCTTAGTGAAAAGTGCAGACACGCCTGGTCGTATAGCGTGACCCTATAGCCTCGTACTGTAGGGTGAAAACGTGCGGCGGGACGAGTTACTTGAGGTGAACCCTGCATCGCTCAAACCAAATGACGTTTTGACAAAAGACTGACACAGTTTTATGAACGCTCAGAGACACAAACAGAAAAGGCCATATCGTTTTTGGACGGGTTCATATCGTGCAATCAGTGAACAGGGAGCAGCTGTGGAGTTGGAACGAGCTTCGCATCAGAATTAGTCAGTAAAATGAAGTGTACATTAAACTTTTATGAGTCTCCCGTGGCGGCCATTTTGTGCGTCAACGGATTTCCAGGGCAGTTATCGTCACGTAGCTTAGGTCAGTTTATGGTGAAGATAACACTGACAGGCCTCATGCATCTACGTGTGGATTAGGTTGTCAGTCAGAGCCATTGATCCAAAGGTTGACGGTGCGATTCCAGCTCCTACAGATGAATACTGCTGTTGTGTCCTTGAGCAAGACACTTACAACCCAACTTACATGAATGTGTGTGTGAATGGCTGAGTGGTTTGTGATGCAAAGAGCTTTGAGTGACGGAAAGAGTGCTTTACAGTTTCCTCATCAGCATTGTGTTCTGCGTCCTGATTGGCTGAGGGACTGTAGACCATTGTGTTCTGCGTCCTGATTGGCTGAGGGACTGTAGACCATTGTGTTCTGCGTCCTGATTGGCTGAGGGACTGTAGACCATTGTGTTCTGCGTCCTGATTGGCTGAGGGACTGTAGACCATTGTGTTCTGCGTCCTGATTGGCTGAGGGACAGTAGACCATTGTGTTCTGCGTCCTGATTGGCTGAGGGACTGTAGACCATTGTGTTCTGCGTCCTGATTGGCTATGGGACTGTAGACCATTGTGATCTGCGTCCTGATTGGCTGAGGGACTGTAGACCATTGTGTTCTGCGTCCTGATTGGCTGAGGGACTGTAGACCATTGTGTTCTGCGTCCTGATTGGCTGAGGGACTGTAGACCATTGTTTTCTGCCTCCTGATTGGCTGAGGGACTGTAGACCATTGTGTTCTGCGTCCTGATTGGCTGAGGGACTGTAGACCATTGTGTTCTGCGTCCCTGATTGGCTGAGGGACTGTAGACCATTGTGTTCTGCGCGTCCTGATTGGCTGAGGGACTGAGTAGACCATTGTGTTCTGCGTCCTGATTGGCTGAGGGACTGTAGACCATTGTGTTCTGCGTCCTGATTGGCTGAGGGACTGTAGACCATTGTGTTCTGCGTCCTGATTGGCTGAGGGACTGTAGACCATTGTTTTCTGCCTCCTGATTGGCTGAGGGACTGTAGACCATTGTGTTCTGCGTCCTGATTGGCTGAGGGACTGTAGACCATTGTTTTCTGCCTCCTGATTGGCTGAGGGACTGTAGACCATTGTCCATCAGTCTCCTCCGTGTCTCCTGTACAGTACAGAATGTGTCAGACAAATTTACATAAATGTTGGATCACAGTGTGACTCTGAAGTGCTGTATGTTTGCAAGTTTTCTCCCCGACAAAACCCACAATGTCGATGAAACGTTCTGCACCGACAAAGGCACCGACGAAGGTTTGAACTTTGTGTTTAAACAAGAGAGAAATGTGAGAAAATGTTAATGCCTGTGTGAGAAAAGTGTATAAAGTGTGTGGTGAGGGGTTTTAGAGACAAGAAACATACAGAATCATTGTAAAAATAAAGCTGATACTTCACGGATTTCACCTGTTGTGGATTATTTTTAGAATGTGACTCCCACATTAAACGACAAACCACTGTATAAAAATTGAACATTCGCTGTTTTTGAAAGAAGTCTCCAAACTTTTGATCCATAAATGTTGAACCTTATCATTATTTGTTTGGGTTTAGCTCCACAAAATTTGCGTATTAATCTGTCTTAAAGTTTTCAGAAAAGTAAGTCTGAAACCTGAAGCGTTTATGGTCCTATTCAGGAGTTTGATTTTCAACAAAAAGATGAGTGACTGACTAAAAAACTGTTGGCTAATGCTAGTTAGCTTGTGACTGATCATCTCACCTGTCGTAGTTCCAGTTAGATCAGGTCTTTCTGGTCAGACTGAGCTAAAACAAAGCTCAGATTAAAGCCTGACAAGTACCATAGCTCCAGGCAGAGTAGAGCCTCCAGTTAGCATCACCACAGGCTGGGCATTTGTCCGTAGCGGGACGAGGCCGCTCTGTGTGTATACAGTGTATACTGTAGTGAGAGGGAGGGGTAAATGGGTCAATTAAAGTTCACCCAGAGTACAAAGTTGTGCTTTTATCTTCATTGAGTTGAGTTTGAGTTTGGACAGGTTCAAAAGTTCAGGCGTGCCACAACCATTAGGTACACCGCGAATACATCCAGACAAGAGCAGATCTTAAAAGACGCAGCAGCGAGGGAGGCCTGGGTGGAAGGAGAATGGGAGCTGATGGAGGGAAAGGGGGAGGAGACAGGGGGGAGGTGGCTGTGGCGTGGTCCCATAGAAAAGCACTAATCCGTGAATGCTTGTTACGGGCATAGGAGATAGTGTGAAATCGATTTCTTCACCTGCGTTTGAATGGGGTTTACAAAGGAGCCACGCAGGGGCACTGGGCAGGCGGATAGAGATGTCACCGCGAGGACTACTTCACCAAAAACTCTTACATAAATGGGTACGAGCCAAATTTTGAAGAAAAAAAAAAAAGTATTAAAAGTGTGAATGTTCTGACTTGTTTAAGGGGCGTGGTCCTGTAAGTCACACTAAACGCAACAGTTTTATGGAGTTGGCAGCAGGCCCGGGACCAGAAAGGTTACACATTACGCATTTAAAGCAACACTGCGGAACTTTCTGAAGGTGCGTGATGGAAACAGAAAGTTAAAGCAAACTACGGGACTTTCTCCAAGGAGATAAATACGTTTTATGCCGTAGTGTCCAGTCAAAACCACGCGCTTTGACAAGACTTTACAGAAAACGAGCGGCTCTGGAGGCGTGTCCTGTTTCTTTGATTGACAGGTGGATTAACCAATCAGAGAGAAGCATCGTACATTCGTGTCAAAACAAATATGGCGGATTAGGAGTAATAAAGGAAATAACCAACGACGCAGGACTGAGAAACAGCAGATTTACTCAGAATTAACAACAGAAGCTTCAAACTCTGATTCATCTGAGGTAAAAGAAGCGATATATTAAGTTCTGAACGAGGCGAGAGTTTGTCAGGAGACGTCTTCTGCGTTTGAGGGACGTGTGACCCAGATTAGCGGCTGTGGTTGGACCGTCTCGAGTTCGGACACAGGCTTGTCACGCTCCGTGGTCCCATTCCAGACCCTGAATGTCAAAGCGACTGGCTGCTCAGGCAAGAACCTCAGAGCCAAAGTGCAAAGGGACAACATTTCCATGGAAACAAGCAGGAGAAAGCCCATAAAACCAGCATATTTCTTTTCAAGCCGACCTTTTCTGCAAAATGGACTTTTCAGAGCTTTTAACCATGTTGTAGCTGTTTCTTCTCATCGAGCCTCTGAAGTTGTATTTGGAGTGATTCATGTTTGAGGAATCTTTAATCGCTTATTTTCCCGAACATTTTGACGACCAATCAGTGTTTTCGCCTCTACCAGTGCACGCCCTTTGTGACATACGCACTTTGTTCTACAGTTTTATTTTTTTAATCGGTGAAACAGGCAGGATTTAGACACAAATGGAAAAAAAAAAAAATTCTATTTACCAGCTAGCAGCGATACAGCAGAATTGTTGCTTTTCTTCTTTTGTTTCTTTTATTAAGTCGTTTTAGATGGATATTGTGATTTAAAACATGCAAATTATAACATATAGATTAAAACTTCACTTGTCCCTGGTTTATCTCGGGGGTCACATTCTAAAAATAACCCACAATAGGCGAAATCTGCGAAGTAGCTTTATTTTCTACAGTTATTCTCTATGTTTCTTGGCTGTAAAACCCCTCACCACACACTTTATACACTTTTCTCACACAGGCTTTAACATTTTCTCACATTTCTCTCTCGTTTAAACTCTCTCAAAGTTCAAACCTTCGTCGGTGCCTTTGTCGGTTTCATCGACATTGTGGGTTTTGTCGGGGAGAAAACTTGCAAACATACAGCACTTCAGAGTCACACTGATCCAACATTTATGTAAATTTGTCTGACACATTCTGTACTGTACAGGAGACACGGAGGAGACTGATGGACAATGGTCTACAGTCCCTCAGCCAATCAGGACGCAGAACACAATGGTCTACAGTCCCTCAGCCAATCAGGACGCAGAACACAATGTCCCTCAGCCAGTCAGGACGCAGAACACAATGGTCTACAGTCCCTCAGCGCAGGACGCAGAACACAATGGTCTACAGTCCCTCAGCCAATCAGGACGCAGAACACAATGGTCTACAGTCCCTCAGCCAATCAGGACGCAGAACACAATGGTCTACAGTCCCTCAGCCAATCAGGACGCAGAACACAATGGTCTACAGTCCCTCAGCCAATCAGGACGCAGAACACAATGGTCTACAGTCCCTCAGCCAAAATATTTCTTCTTTTACTAAAAACTTACGAGGTGTGGCTAAGTTATGGGGACAGCTGAACGGATATTTTCAGTAGTTCTTCCTTTTTGAGCTGCATTTCAATTTTTACCAAACCCTTTCTCATAATCCTCTGCTCCGGCGTGAACTTGTGAGCCCGGTTTAAACTCTGGATGTACCGTACGAGGAGAGGTCCAACCTGCCTCCTCGTTATAACGGCACCAAACCACACCAAACCGCACCAAACCACACGGAATCACGGCTCGCTCCAACTCCTGTTAGACACATTTGAGTTTTAATCACAAACTACCAGAGCGTTTCATGAATTAGTGGTTTGGAAAACGTCTGCGACCAAAACAAGCCCCAAAGTTGAATTTAAAGTGAATATGACAGATTTTCATATTTTTATAATTCTGACCTGCGCTAAATATTTATCATAGTTTCACATCAGATAAGTGACAGTTTGTGGATAAAAAGTTGAGAAGAAAAGTACGAAAAATGCAAGAGTAGCGCCGAGTTTGAAGATCTGACCCGTAACTTGGTTCACCTCCTTGTTTCCATGACGACAGATTGACACGACCAGTCAAAAGTTTGGACACATCGGCTCATTTCATGTTTTCATGTTTATTGCTTTCTACATTTTATACATGTGGATATTTCTGGAGGATTGTTGTGTGGGAGCATGGGTGATGTCGGCTTGTGGGCGGAGCCTCGTACACTATCTTAACGCTAACCATAATGAGGGTTTGAATAAGGCCCGGGAGAGATTGCTAGATTAGTCAAACATTCATGGATGACACTTAAAACCTCTTCAGGCATGTTTTTGATGAGGGAATGCCGTTTTAACATGAGAGAAAGCTCCAAAAAAGTCGATTTTACCTCATCATAGCCCCTCATGAAACCCAGTTAAAATCGACTTAAAACTAGTCCAGACATCGAGATCTGAGCAATTTTGGTCAAAAAACAAGATTAATATCGTAAATTCAATCCATATGAACTGAGGCAGATATCGTTTTAACAGTGTGTCGTGCTCAGATTCAGAAAAAAATGAGAAGTAAAAGTACGAAAAATGCAGGAAGTAGCGCCGAGCTCGGAGATCTGACCTGTAACTTGGTTCACCTCCTTGTTTCCATGACGACAGATTGACACGACCAGTCAAAAGTTTGGACGCATCGGCTTATTTCATGTTTTTCTTTATGTTTATTACTTTCTACATTTGATACATATGGGTCTAATTCATGATGCAACATACATGAAGTTTTATAACAAAGAAATAACGAGAAATAACGAAATATTTTTTATATTTTTATATCCAAATCCCAGTATCCGCCCTTTGATTTGTGGATGGTGCTGCAAACCCTCGGCCTTCTCTCAACGAGCTCGTTTTTTTACTCGTTTACTACATTACATTAGTTTTGTTGCCTCCAGTGAGACTTTATAATGTAAATCACCATGGAAATAAAGAAGAAAAATCAATGAAAAAGTCTGTCCTGTGCATAGATGTAGACTGAAGTGTCACTGTCACACTGTGGAACATTCTAGGTAAAGTTAAAACATCTCCACTGGACAAACAGGTGGCAGGTCCAGGCCCGTCAACAGAAATGTGTGGGCCCAGGGCAAGAAGCCTCACGTGGGCCCCCCTCTAGTGTAAATGAACAGGAGGAGGGTCGAGTTCTGGGCCCCTTAAACCCTGGGGCCCGGGATGACAGACCTTTTTGTCCCCCTCCGTCGACTCTCAGAGCAAAGCAGTCATATCCCCGTGGAGATGAGTGTCAGCGTCCAATCAGATTTGTTCATTTCAGTGACGCATGTGAAACGAAGCAGCTCATTGGTCACCATCATTTTGAACAAAAACGTAACGTCTCTCATCGTGTTTGTCTTGATACAGACGGACCGTGTGTCCCCCTGAGTGGACAATCCGCCTGTCAATCAAACACCTCTGACCTCTGACCTGACTCGTAAAGTACTAGAAAAGTGTGTATTTCTGGATCCCAGGCAAATACTGTATTAAAGAGGAGGTATTTACTTCTGTGGGATATTAAAGAGGAGGTATTTACTTCTATGGGGTATTAAAGAGGAGGTATTTACGTCTATGGGGTATTAAAGAGGAGGTATTTACTTCTATGTGGAATTAAAGAGGAGGTATTTACTTCTATGGGGTATTAAAGAGGAGGTATTTACGTCTATGGGGTATTAAAGAGGAGGTATTTACTTCTGTGGGGTATTAAAGAGGAGGTATTTACTTCTATGGAGTATTAAAGAAGAGGTATTTACTTCTCTGGGGTATTAAAGAGGAGGTATTTACTTCTATGGGGTATTAAAGAGGAGGTATTTACTTCTATGTGGTATTAAAGAGGAGGTATTTACTTCTGTGGGGTATTAAAGAGGAGGTATTTACTTCTATGAGGTATTAAAGAGGAGGTATTTACTTCTGTGGGGTATTAAAGAGGAGGTATTTACTTCTATGAGGTATTAAAGAGGAGGTATTTACTTCTCTGAGGTATTAAAGAGGAGGTATTTACTTCTATGGGGTATTAAAGAGGAGGTATTTACTTCTATGTGGGTATTAAAGAGGAGGTATTTACTTCTATGGGGTATTAAAGAGATCTCTAGATTACTCAAACATGCATGAATGATCTAAAGCTCTCGAGGTGTGTTTTTGATGAGGGAATGATGTTATAAAATGGGAGAAAGCTCCAAAAAGTCTTTAAATTAGACGACAGCAACACACTGAAACCAGGCCAGACATCGAGAACTGAGAAATGTTGGTCAAAACTACATAAAAAACAAGATTAATATCGTAAATTCAGTCCATATGAAGTGATGCAGATATGGTTTTGCAGTGTGTCGTGCTCAGATCCAGATGAGGTGATTAGAACCAGGCTCCATCTCAAAAGTCCAGACCAAATGTGTCCCGGAGTTTTCCAAGAACGATCCTTCCAGGGACAGAGGAGACCGAAGCACTCTGCAGAGGGACAGTGACCCGAAGGGCAGCGTTCGAGCGAAACGAAAACAGGAGCCGCTCAACTTTAACTGGAGGAAAAACAAAAATCGTCACAGATCTGGACAAATTCAAGTCCGTGACAAAAATACAGCAGAAACTCTTTAATTCCCCCACGTCAGATTCATTTAGTGCAGAGCAGCTTCCATGTTCTGAGATTAAAGCCACACTGCGGAAGAATCATGGAGCAGTTTTACAGTGAGTTGCTATGGAGACAAGGAGACAGCAAACCCCTCACCAGAACTGTTATGAGTCACGTCTGTGGAGAGGAGAGAGAACTTTAAGTGTTTGTGTTTATTTTATTTGTTTGGCTTTAATGTTTTGCTGTGAGGTTTAAAAATCGGGAAAGTGTGAATCAATTTAATAAGATCTGTGCAGAACAGCGCCCCCAACAGCACTGTGGGCGTCACTACGTCCTGTTCACTTTTATCTTTATGAGGTTTTACACTAAAATGAATAAATATTTAAAGATCAGGCAGTGGACAGGGAGCTTCAGGTGGGTTAGAGGTCAGAGGTCAGGGGGTTAAGTGGGAGCTGTAGGTGGGTGAGGGGTCAGAGGTCAGGGGGTTAACAGGGAGCTGCAGGTAGGTTAGGGGTCAGAGGTCAGGGGGTTAGGGTCAGACAGTGGACAGGGAGCTGCAGGTGGACGTCATTGTCACGGGTTAAATACAAATAAAATAAAAACTTCTGTGTTTCGAAAGAGACATGTTTGTGTCTCAATGTTAATGCTAATGCTAATGCTAACTTTGAGGCATAAGAAATGTTTAAACATGCCCAAAACTGAAGTATTCTACATATAACTATAACTGAATCATCTTTATTTTAATTAAGTTGAATTTTACTAAGTTGTTTCATTTGTTTTCTGAGTTTTATAAAAGTGACTGTTAGCTTTGAGACACAGTGAGCTAGCTAGCATGTTCATGTTTACAGAGACTATTGTGTTATCAGTACAAGTCTCTAAATATCACCCAGGATCAGACAAACTCACTACTCGGTCAAATGTATTTCAGACATTTTTAATATTTCACCCGTCTTAGCAAGAAGTAAGAAGTTTGATTAAAGAGAAGAAAAAAAAAATTGATTCCCTCGTAAAGATCATAGAGGCTCAAAACTGACTCTTGTAGCTTTAGTTCATGTTTTAATGTTGTTTCCTCCTCAAAAACAGACCTGGAGTTGTGCCAAAGTTAAATCTGTAACTGGACAAAAAGTTGTAGGAGTGAAGACGTTTGGCCTCTTCTTCAGTTCTGGTCAGATCACTGCTGGACACTGATTTCAATCTGTCTGAAGGAGGCGCTAACGACTCTGAAACAGCTTTTGTCTCCAGTTTCAGCCTAAATTCAGCTTTAATGAGTCTAATCTCTCGCTCTGTTGTTCTCTTTGTTTCTTTTGTTTGCTTTGGGTCTGAGGTGGAGTTATACATAGGAGATAGATCTTCTTTAACTCCTCCGTCAAACCATTTCTTTTCTCTGGCTCAGATCTGAACTCACTATCTTCACACGAGAGGTTAGTGTGTTTGAGGTGGAGATGCACAGCAGACTGGAGCCCCGAGGAGCTCTCACAAGAACAGATGTTTAAGGTTTCAGAGTCGTTAGCGCCTCCTTCAGGCAGATTTAAGTCAGTGTCCAGCAGTGATCTGACCAGAACTGAAGAAGAGGCTTGGACGAGCAACCAAACATCTTCACTCCTACAACTTTTTGTCTAATGATGGATTTAACTTTGGCTTTTACTACAGTTTTTAACCTCCTGAGACCCGAGCTCTTGCATGGCTTTATTAATTTCTCTTCGTCATTTGGGGTGATTGGGATCCGATGAGTGTAAAAATAAAGAATAACCTTTTTATGTTATGTACTTTCTGAGAAAAATTATGTCCACATATGAGGACATTTGTTTTGAACATTTGAATAATGATTTGCAAAAACTATTAAGTGCCTGAACACAGCAACTTTTGTCCTGAGTGTAAAAGCAATTGTGCCTCTTAGAACAATGTAGCTCATTTGAAGGGCTGCTAAGAGGTGCAGGAAGACGACGCCTTTACAAATAAATACATAAAATATTCTGGACATTCTAAACTCTTAAAAATATTCAAAATTGAACATTTTTGCATTGTTGCTGTTTTTGTATGCTGTTCTTCTTCAAAAAAAAATATTGAAAATGTGTTGTCCACATATGAGGACACGAGGTCTCAGGAGGTTAATTTAACGTCTCATTTTACCTTTAGCTCAGTAGATTGTCAATCCCAGGGCTGAAATGATCCAAATGATGCTAGAAATGAAGGTGTGTGGAGTTTAAAAACACCGTGGAGCACTTCCTGTATCACCACACGATGACATCACAAGGTGGAACAGAGTGTTTTCAGTCTGAGAGAAGAACTCAGCCTAAATCTGCAGGTTTGTTTGTGAGTTAAACATGTGAAACAAAAGGAACGAGGACGAGGAAACATTAGAACAGATATAAAACAGAGTCGTATCTCAGAGTCTTTAACGACGCTGTATTTCTCACAGTGCAGACCTGCTTTAAACTAATCATCACTCGACTGTAAATGTTTCATATTTGCTCATTAAAATCGTAACGCCGTTGGCTGCAGCGATGGCGTCCGAGCAGCTCGTCTCTCGGGGTTATTCCCAGTGCGCCCCGTGTCTGTCTGAGCGTAATAACCTGTTGTTGACTGATTCCTCCGATAGTTTTTAGTACTTTAGTAAATATTTCCCTCCTCACTCAGCAAATACCAGCGCACAGTTTAGATCCACGCTCCAGTGTTTGCTTTAAAATTAAGTCTTCACATGCGACGGGGGGAAAGGCGGATCCTTTTCATCAGATTTGATTTGTGATTTCAGTTCGGAGCCGTGAGATTAATCACAATCAAATCAGAATCAGAGTCTGGATGAACGCAGCAGATCGTGAAGACGGGAGCTTTTAAAGTACCGACGTGTCCTCCAAAAAAAGCAAAATCCCCGTCGTATTCTGAGTACAAACTGTTAACTCTGTAGTTTGGATCTGTACAAACGTCTGAAATGTCCCTGTGTCAGATGCCCTCCCACTGTCTCCATGGGGTTTATTCTGCAGAAAAAAACTGCTTATATCAGTCAGTTCATACATGTATTCTTCTGGATGTGTTTAAAGAGGAGGTATTTACTTCTATGGGGTATTAAAGAGGAGGTATTTACTTCTATGGGGTATTAAAGAGGAGGTATTTACTTCTATGGGGTATTAAAGAGGAGGTATTTACTTCTATGGGGTATTAAAGAGGAGGTATTTACTTCTGTGGGGTATTAAAGAGGAGGTATTACTTCTGTGGGGTATTAAAGAGGAGGGTATTACTTCTATGGGGTATTAAAGAGGAGGTATTTACTTCTATGGGGTATTTAAAGAGGAGGTATTTACTTCTGTGGAGTATTAAAGAGAGGGTATTTACTTCTGTGGGGTATTAAAGAGGAGGTATTACTTCTATGGGGTATTAAAGAGGAGGTATTTACTTCTATGGGTATTAAAGAGGAGGTATTTACTTCTGTGGGTATTAAAGAGGAGGTATTTACTTCTGTGGGGTATTAAAGAGGAGGTATTTACTTCTGTGGGGTATTAAAGAGGAGGTATTTACTTCTATGGGGTATTAAAGAGGAGGTATTTATTTACTTCTGTGGAGTATTAAAGAGGAGGTATTTACTTCTGTGGGTATATTCAAGAGGAGGTATTACTTCTATGGGGTACTAAGGAGTGAGAATGTATATTTGCTGAATAACAACGTATTAACATGTTTTATAAGTTTCACGTTCATTTTTGAAACTTAAAGTCCCCCATGTCTTTGCTCTCTGTGCTAAGCCCCTCCCCCTTCAGAGCACTATCACATCACAATCAGCTGCATCATTAATAAAACTACTGCACATCACACCAGGTTTGTGAAGTCGTAGTGAACAGTTTTGTGTCATGTTTTTGTATATTTGTGGAGGATTGTCGTGTGGAGCATGGGTGATGTCGGCTTGTGGGCGGAGCCTCTTACAGAATCATACAGCTAACCATAAACAGGGTTTGTATAGGGCCTGGCAGAGATCTCTAGATTACTCAAACATTTATGGATGATCTAAAACTTCTTCAGACATGTTTTTGATGAGGGAATAACGTTATAACCTGGGATAAAGCTTCAAAAACAGCTTCTCTTTAAAATCTGATCATATTTTTCAAACATAAATCACAAATCTGATCTCAGCGCTTGTCAGAAAAATCACAATTAGATATTTTTCCCAAATGGTTCTGCTCCGTTTGAGTCTCACAGAAACCCAGCGGTGCACGGCTCATGTTGTTGGAGCGGGACAAACTATTTCGAGATCTGGAATGTGGTTTGGGGCCAGTGCATCTTGTGAGGAAATCAGGCAGCTGCTAAATTACAGTAGCGTGCTGCAACCGCGACCGACGGAGCTGTGCCGTTAATCAGCGGTTCACCAGATCGCACCACCAAACCCGGGTTACGTCTATAATTTACCCAGAGACCAGCGCTCCGAGCCTGGCCACACTCCGAGCCGCTGGGCTAAGTTTGCACAGGCAGATGGTGCGACATAATGTGATCCTCAGAGACACCTCCACTGCAGCGGAGGTGAAGAGACGACACAGGTTTCAGCATGTACGGGCTTAAAGACACACTGTGGAACTTTCTCCACTTGTTCCCATGGAGGAATGATGCAGGCCCTGGTGTTAAGTGTGATTATTTTGCATCTACAGGTGTTTTTGTAGCTTAAAAAAACACATTAAATCCGCTGTACCTGATTTTTACTGAACAAAACGACTAGTTCATTTTAAAGGGTTATTCCTCGCTGACCTTGTGCGTTCAGAGCAGCCTAATTATTCACAAAGATGAGTTTATAAGCTCTTTTCACAACTTCCACAGACCTGAGTGGAGTTTTGCTGTGATGGTAAAGCTAACAACAACTAGCATGTTAACGCACACTACCTGATTATCAGATAATAAAATGGTCTTTAATTAGACACAGGCAGAGCTCAAGAGCTGCTTATGCAATACATCTGTGCTAAAGCAGGACGCCATGTTCTTCCTCTTATCCGGGGCCGGGTCGTGGGGGCAGCAGTCTGATCAGGGACCCCCAGACTTCCCTCACCCCAGACATTTCCTCCAAATCCTCAGGTGGGACCCCAAGGTGTTCCCAGGCCAGACGAGAGACACAGTCCCTCCAGTGTGTCCTGGGTCTTCCCCGGGGCCTCCTCCTGGTGGGACATGCCCAGAACACCTCCCCAGGGAAGTGTCCAGGAGGCATCCTGAGCAGATGCCCAAGCCTCAGCTGCTCCTCTCAGCATGAAGGAGCAGCAGCTCTACTCCGAGCTCCTCCCGTCTGACTGAGCTCCTCACCCTAAGGGAGCACACCAGCCTACAGAGGAAACCCACATCAGCCACTTGTGTCCGTGATCTCGTCCTTTCGGTCATTACCCAGAGCTCATGACACAGGTGAGGAGAGAACGTAAATTGACCTGTAAATCAAGAGCAAGACACATTTTTGTCAAATGCATGAAAAAACAAACAAAAAAACAAAAACGGTGTTGGTCTTGGTTTTAAAAAGGTTCTAAAATCCCAGTTTACTCCAGAGCTTAACCTGCAGAGACACATTCAGTGTGTCTCAGTCTCAGTTTATGGACAGAGTGTCTCAGTTTAACAGTGTGTGTCAGAGACACAGTGTGTCTCAGTTTATGGACAGTGTGTCTCAGTTTATGGACAGTGTGTCTCAGTTTATGGACAGTGTGTCTCAGTTTATGGACAGTGTGTCTCAGTTTATGGACAGTGTGTCTCAGTTTATGGACAGTGTGTCTCAGTTTATGGACAGTGTGTCTCAGTTTATGGACAGTGTGTCTCTGTTCTCTGTCTCATGTTCAGAACCTCCACATTTCACTCCCTGAGCTGCAGAGGCTGCACTAGCTCTGAGTCATGATTGTTCTACAGGTTTTGGGGTTTAGGACCAATCAGATCAGAGAGAACATCTCCAGGTAGAGAAGAAGAGGCTGAGGAGGCTGATGGTGAGAGCTGCTGCGGGGGAGATGTGAGGAGGGTGAAGAACCAAAGGAACCATTTTGTTTTTCCAACTTTGCTCATATCAGAAACAGCTTGGAGATATTTTGAGGTGAAGTCTCTAAATGTAAAAGCGTTGACCTCTGCCCTGTCAGGCCACACTGGATCAATCAAAAACCACCACAACAGATCAGCCAAAGTTCAGCTGCGTGTCGCCCCGTTTTACCAGCCCCATGTTCACTATTTATCTCCTGAGCTGCTACCAAAAAAAGCCAGAGCTCATCTGTAAATGTTGTGTAAACTCGAGCGAAGGTTTTGATTTCTGCAGAGTTTAGTGTTTAGGGGAACTCCAACAAGAATGTGGTGCGGCCGCCATCGCAGCCCATCTGTCCCACCGATGATGTCAGCGCCACACACGATAAAAATGTTTGTAAATACAGGCTGCGTCTCCCACGGCAACAGAGGCAGAAGGGAAATATGGGGATATACCACCGCTGAAAATGTTTTGATAATGAGAAACATTTTGGGAAGCCGTCAGCGCCAGGAGGGGTTATAAAAACGAATTATTGAGTTAAACTGTTGACTTACGGTGTCGGTGACGTGACTTGTGTAACAGCAGTTGTCCACCGTGGGGCAGCAGTACCTCTAGTGCCGTTGTGTCCTTTGGCAAGACACTTCACCTGCAGTGTTTTACTTCACATTTGGTGCGTTCGTGTTATCGCAGCTACAGTAGTGTCGTAGAGTCTGGAGCGAATAAACAGCACAAACATAGACTGTATATGTAAATGGACAGCGCTAACCTGCTAGCTGTTGCGTTCCAAACAGGAAGTGATCATGGACGCACTTCCTGCTCCATCGATTCTGGCTCCAAATCACTTTCTATTGAAAAACTGTCGCCCCTCTCTCTGTCAGACTCTACATCAGGGGCGTCAAACTCAAATTCACAGAGGCCAAAATTAAAAACTGTGACTAAATCGTGGGCCAAACTAAATGTTCTATATCTGCATGTTTTTCAGAAGGGGAGGATTAAATTTGAGTGAGGCGACGGGAACAGATGCTAATCAGTGTCAACAGAAGTGGTGGAGGTTGGCGCCAACACATCTGCAAAGCATTCTGGGATTCGTAGTATTAGCGGCGCATGTGCTACACTGGTGCGGCAGCGGCGGGTCAGCTCTAATACGTATTTGATTTCTGCTCTACATGATCCTGGAGTTTTTATTTCATTATTGTGTCTGTAAATCAACATATGAACATTAATAACAGACAAATCAGGCGTCTTCTTTCCCTGAGGTCGCTCCCGTTAGCGTTAGCAACAGGTTTGATCGACAACATAGCTAAGCGTTCGCTCCCTGCTAAACCAGTGATGCAGACGGCGAGGAGTCCTACCTTCAACAGCCTCGCTCCTGATTGGCTCTTTGGTTGCTATGATACTCGCGCTTGGGATTGCAAACATGAAACTTAGCTCTAAATTCGCCGCTATAACTGCTAGCGTCGATGAGCTTCATTTGACTGGAGCTAAACACTCGCTCAGTCGACTTTTGAGAGTCTGCGTTTGAGATGACATCATGACGTTCTCCAGGCCAGTCACATTTGACACAGACGAGGGCAGCGGACATTAGATTTCTGCTGTGATACGGTGAGTTCTTGGGTCCAGTCCGACGTGGAGCTCTCCAGGTTAAACATTTGTACATTTACGTTTCCAAATTCTTCTCGGGAACAAAAGCGTGATCTCATTTGGCCTTCGCTATTAGATCAGTATCAATGTACCAGGCCTCGGAGTTGTTTATGTAAAGTGTGGCGCTCTCGTGCTCTCTGCAGCGTTCACCCAGCGCCAGGATTCAAACCCCAAACCTCCAAGTATGTCCTGAGGTGCAGTGATGTCATTCCACACGCCGCACATCAGCTCGTGTTTGAAGTTAAAGATTTACTGTCCTGTTTACAGGCGTCGCACAGAGAACACGGGTCGTACTGCACTCGTAAGTATCATAAACAGGGCCACAGTGAGCGTGTTCTCCTTCCACTTAACTGCAAGATCTTTGGTTCGATACCAGGTCCAGATGTAGGCGTTTTGTGTGGAGTTTGCATGTTCTCCCTGTGCCTGAAGGTTTCTTAACAGGACAGTCTCTTTGCCCTATAACAGATCTTAGTGCTAAAAGTGCACCATGTGATTTTTCTGCTGCATGCTTGTCTCCATGGCGATGTTAATACTTTGGAATTTTAACCTCATTTATCCGACGAAAGCGGTCAGATCTGTGGAAAGGCGACCCCACCCCGTAAGAAAGAGTAGTTTTGAATAAGGTTTGAGCTAAAAAGTCACATGTAATAAAGAAATACAGACATACATACAATAAAGAAACACATACTGATATGTTTAATGCCTCACTGTGGAATATTCCAAGCAAAGCAACAGCATCTCCATGGAGACAAGAAAGAAAAAGTCCATAGTAGTGCAGCTTTAAGGGTCCTATATCACGCAAAATGGACTTTTGTGAGGTTTAAACCATCTTCTCACGCTGTTTCCTCCTCAAAAACAGACCTGGAGTTTTGTTTCATTCACATGTTTGAGTAACTCTCCAAAGCTCAAAATGCTCTGTTCCACCTTGTGATGTCATGAAGTGGTAGTTTTCAAGTGAACAGCTCCTTTTACCTTTAGTTCAGTCGATATAAGTGGCAATTCCAGGTCTGAAATGATCCAAATGATTCTAGTGAAGGTGTGTGGAGTTTAAAAACACAGTGGAGCACTTCCTGTATCACCACATGATGACATCACAAGGTGGAACAGAGTGTTTTCAGTTTGAGAGAAGAACTCGGACTAAATATGCAGCGTTTGTGTGTTAAAATAGATCAGAAACAGTGTAATACGGGCTTTAAAAATGAAATTGTAAACCAAAAAAAATGAATAGTCAATGAGGTTTTTTTATTGAACAAGTGACAGAAAACAACAGCCAATAAGTGTAAGTGTAAATAAACCTCCCCCTAAACAAACCCGTGATTGGACGAAGCTTTTAACTCTTTAAACATCTGTAAAAATGACCACTGGCGCTGTTCAACCGTCTAAAACAAACCGTAACCTCACATAACCTCCACAAACATCTGACTTGAACATTACATGGGAAACTGCATTCGCCCAAACAAGAGCCAGGGACTACAACACACTTTAATGACCTGCTTTGGTACATTGCACAAAATTTACTGTCTTCCCAAAATCCTCCAAAAATATTTCAACCCAAGAATGATTTGGGTTTAGATGTTGTGACTAGATTTGTAGATCTGGACGGCGTCAGTCAGACTTAAGCCAGTGTTGTACCACCTGAAGAAGAATGAGGCTTTTTAAGTGTCGTCTTTGATAAAAACTCTAAATTAAACCGGGTCAGATAATGTAGATCGGTCAAAATAAATAGATTGATGTCCAATAAAACTGCACTGTGTAACTTTTCTCGGGGAGGATGTACTACCTGCGTGTCTCCATGGAAATAGTATTGCTATGCCTGGAATGTTCCACAGTATGCCATTTATTTAACTTATTTGATACACATTTATTTGGTCACATGTTATAAATGCAGAAATATTACTTTAACACCTTGAGGGGGGCTTGCCTCTCCATAGATCTGATCTGTCTCTTGGCCTGGTGCTGTTGTCTACTTGTTTTTCAGATACTGAGTTATGTTTAGTGACTTTGGTCTTTTGGTCATTTTTGTTTGAGGGTTTTGAACCCGAGACCTTCTTGTTGCCGGGCAGAAATGTTGAGCACTGCTAATGCTAACTCCAGAGAACAGTTTATATCACAGTCAGCACCTCCACAAGTTACACACCATGACGTCATTGGTCACTGACAGCAGAGACAGAGCGGTATGTCAGTTGGACGATGCATCGGTTCGATATTTGCACTTTTTAATATATAAGGTATTGGCCTTAAATCTCAAGCAGAGGCCTGTGTCTGTCTGCGCAGGTGAAGCTGGGTCTGTCTGCACAGGTGAGGACGTGTCTGTCTGCGCAGGTGAGGCTGGGTCTGTGTCATTCAAAAAGCTTTTCCTCCTCCACCACCAGTGCGCACGGTGTATGTGAACAGGACCAACCCAAAAATAAGCGTGCAACAGAACCAAATCCAATGCCCACTAGGGTCCCTCCAAAGAGCCACTAACATGTGTGAAAATGACCTTAGTTTTTTTCTTCAGACTCTGTTTTTTGGACCAGACCCATGTCAGCAGAATAACTCAGCCCCCGACCCAGCACCAAGGACCAAGGGCCAAGGACCATGAACCAAGTGAGGCTGGAGCTGGACCCAGGACCCAGGACCCAGCACCAAGGACCAAGGACCAAGAACCAAGAAGGACCCAGACCCAGGACCCAGCACCAAGGACCAGACCTAGGACCCATAACCAAGGACCCCCGAAACAGGACCCAGACCCCAGCACCAAGGACCCAGGACCCAGGACCCAGGACCCAGCACCAAGGACCAAGGACCAAGGACCCAGGACCCAGCACCAAGGACCCAGGACCCAGCACCAAGGACCAAAGACCAAGAACCAAGGACCAAGGACCACGGACCCAGCACCAAGGACCAAGGACCCGGCTTTATGAGTTTTGCCCTGGCTGCCTTTTTTCATCCAGGTGTTGTTACCTGTTGCCTTAAGACAGAGGTGCTCAAACTCTTTTCACCGAGGGCCATATCTTGAAAAACATTCGACACAGACGGTGCATTTAACATAGTTCTGACTTCATGCTTTAAATAAGGCTTGAAAATGTTATTATTAAGTCTGTATGACAATGTAATGTGATGTTATTTAGGTTTTATTGGTAGATTGGACACCCCTGCCTTAACAGTACACACAAAGCTTTGTTTTAACACTTTCTGTGAAGAGATAGCCACATTAAACGTGACTACAGCTCACTTACAGGTTTGTGGTAAATTGTCAATTAAGATTACATAATTTAGCAAAAATAATCAAAATTGGTCCCACATATCGATCCAAAAATCTCTGCATCAGTTGGCTTATCGATCATCGTTTTCTCTGGAATCTAAACATCTCCATCAGAAAAACCCCATACTGTTCGGTTTCTACTGCCCAGGCCTGTATCTGGGCCTGAATGACACTCCTGAGAGTATTTTTCCAAAGATTAAATTGTGAATTAGAGTAAACATGATCTTAAGTGCTGTGATAACAAAATGGTTAAACATGAACCGTTTTCTGTCAGATCAAGGAAGCAGCAGTGTGTTTCAATCATTTTATTCCTCAGCCTTTACAATGGAGCGGTTTAGATGTAAAGGGTTAGAGTAAACATTAATATCACTTTTGAATAGTTGTATAAACACTCGAGTATAAGACCTGCACAGTCCAGTTCAGCGATCTCAAACAAAGTGTGTTTGAATGAGTTAATAACCACCAGCCCCAGGTAGAACGGAGACGATATGAAACACGTGGCTGTCATAGGTCATGTGTTTAGGCCCCGTGTGTCCGCTGAAGAAGGGCGTGTACGGCCTGAACACGGAGCTGTAGAGTTTAACCAACATGAGCCAGAGTTAAGAGACGATACAGTGATCACTCGTTTATCCCAGCGGGTACGATCTAAAAATAACAAGCGATAGGCGAAATCTGCGAATTAGATTAGATAGAGCTTTATTCCTCACCACACACCTTATACACTTTTCTACAGTCCCTCGGCCAATCAGGACGCAGAACACAATGGTCTACAGTCCCTCAGCCAATCAGGACGCAGAACACAATGGTCTAAGGTCCCTTAGCCAATCAGGACACAGAACACAATGGTCTACAGTCCCTCAGCCAATCAGGATGCAGAACACAATGGTCTACAGTCCCTCAGCCAATCAGGACGCAGAACACAATGGTCTACAGTCCCTCAGCCAATCAGGACGCAGAACACAATGGTCTACAGTCCCTCAGCCAATCAGGACGCAGAACACAATGGTCTACAGTCTCTCAACCAATCAGGACGCAGAACACAATGCACCTTCATACTCTTAAAAAAAAAAAAAAAAAAAGCTAAATTACTCAAAAAATTTGCAAAACAGTGAGATCGTGAAAGGTGAACCACGATATAGCGACGGACAACTGTATATCTGTGTGTTGAAATACAGGGAAATACAAGT
Organism: Periophthalmus modestus; assembly: GCA_019594935.1. Taxonomy (NCBI): domain Eukaryota; kingdom Metazoa; phylum Chordata; class Actinopteri; order Gobiiformes; family Gobiidae; genus Periophthalmus; species Periophthalmus modestus. The sequence continues at coordinate 32,476 of JAIEZT010000042.1, read as the reverse complement.
GACATTTGCCCAAAACATTGTGTTTAAAATGGTGGAAGGTTCTTCCATAGACCTGGTTGACTTCAGTTTACATCTGGAACGATATCTTTCTGTATTTTTACACAGAAGTCTGGTCACCACTGCCTTCGTCACGCCGCAAACGTGAACCAAACAGAACCAAACATAATCGTCCAATCAGATTTGTTGATTTCAGTGATGCATATGAAACGAAGGAGCTCATTGTCGACGCATCATGAGCATTCGGCACTAATCCGGCATGTTTTTCAGCCTCCTCCTTTCTTTTTTCCTCGTAAGCAGCCATATTTGTTTTGATATGAACTATGCATGTCTCTGATTGGCTAATCCACCTGTCAATCACGCTCTTCTGATTCCCCAATGACCAGACTCACATCGTTGTAAAGTATTGAAGTGTATATTCTGGATCTCAGGTGACTAACTCGAGTTTCCCAATTTGCCGAATTAGCGTCAGTCATGCTAGTTGTTAGCTTGACTTATACAGTTCACAAAGAAAGTTTCATAATGTTTCTTTTCACCATGTAAAATCTGGTATCTGCTGCAATCACAAACTTTAAATGTTACGGTAAAGTCATTTATCGTTGATGTTTCTCTGCACTGATCTTTTGCTCAGGCTTTTTAGTCATTAAATGTGGCGCTGGGCTCATACTTAGCTTAAACTGGAACTAAACACTAAATCTTTTTTTTTTTTTTTCATTATCTTCTGTTTCTAGTCATTTTTGGGGAGTTTTAGTATAAAACTAGGCATATTTGCAGCTGTGTGTGCTGTCTCCAATGGCTTCTACAATTTCAAGTACCATGTGACATCACGCAGGATTACAGCCAGGTCTCACTTTCCACTTAAATCCTCCAGGTTCTTCCCAGTTTATCTCTCTAGCTCTTTTTGAAACGTGTTTGTGAGCAGAGTTTATGTGTTTAATCCCGCTTAAACCATTAATGATGACAAAGTTACCATCCATAACTTGCTCCTCTGTCCCATCTTCCTTAAAAAAAGTTCCATATTGTAGTTTTAAATCTGAACGTGCAGTGTAGCAAACAGAGGCATGTCCTGTCAGGTCTTATCTCCTGGCTCCTAGCGCTCCTCTGTCTGCGTTAGCGCGTTAGCTCAGGTGTTTTCTGTTTCCTATGATGTCGGTCGAGTTGAGTTTGTGCAATTAACAAATCTCAAATGCTGCAGTTAATATGATGATAGACTGTCCTCTGTAAAGAAAAACTCTTGATAAGGCCTACTGGTAGTTTAGACTTCTGCAAACATGCTCTTATAATACTTTATCAGCTCATATTTCAGTGTTCTCTCAAATATCAATGCTCCCGAGGTTGTTTACAATGTGCACTCTGAACAGAATCCTACTTTTTGTTAACAGAAATTGCAAATCTAATCACAATCTCCATACTTCAGAATACTTGAATCAGAAAAATCTCTGGTCTTTGTTTTATCTCATGGTTTTCTATCTCTCCTCAGTATCTGCTCTAGCCTGTACGCTGTATGCTTTTATATCTGTCCTCTCTCTGAATTAGCATGTTAGCTTGTTGCTTTTCTATCTATCTTCTGTAGTCTTTGATAACATGTTAGCTTGTTATTAGCCTTTTCTATCTGTATGAGCTTGTTTGCTTTTCTTTATGTCCTCTACCTGAATTAGCATGTTAGCTTGTTGCTTTTCCATCCATCTTCTGTAGTCTTTGATAACATGTTAGCTTGTTATTAGCCTTTTCTATCTGCATTAGCTTGTTTGCTTTTCTTTATGTCCTCTACCTGAATTTGCATGTTAGCTTGTTGCTTTTTTATCTGCCCTCTATCTGCTTTAGCATGTTAGCTTCTTGCTTTCTATATGTCTTCTGTCATCTTTGGTAACATGTTAGCTTGTTAGCCTATCTGTCCTCCGTATTAGCATGTTAGATTGTTGTTTTTTATCTGTCTTCTGCAGTCTTTGATAACATGTTAGCTTCTTATTAGCCTGTCTGTCCTCTCTCTGCATTAACCTGTTAGCTTGTTGCTTTCTATCTGTCTTCTGTATTTTTGACAACATTTTAGCTTGCTGTTAGCCTATCTGTCTTCTCTCTGCATTAGCATGTCAGCTTCTTGGTTTCTATTTGTCTTTTGTTATTAGCCTTTTCTATCTGCATTAGCTTGTTTGCTTTCCTTTATGTCCTCTACCTGAATTTGCATGTTAGCTTGTTGCTTTCTATCTGTCTTCTGTCATCTTTGATAACATGTTAGCTGTTGTTAGTCTATCTGTCCTCTGTCTGCATTAGCATGTTAACTTGTTAGCCTATCTATCCTTTTTCTGTATGTTGTTAGATTGTTGTTTTGTATGTATTTTGCAGTGTTTAACAACATGTTAGCTTTTTGTTAGCCCATCTGTCCTCTATCTGCATTAGCATGTTAGCTTGTTGTTTTTTTATGTCTTCTGTAGTCTTTGATAACATGTTAGCTTGTTATTAGCCTTTTCTATCTGTATGAGCTTGTTTGCTTTTCTTTGTCCTCTACCTGAATTTGCATGTTAGCTTGTTGCTTTTTTTTTATCTGCCCTCTATCTGCTTTAGCATGTTAGCTTCTTGCTTTCTATCTGTCTTCTGTCATCTTTGATAACATGTTAGCTGTTGTTAGTCTATCTGTCCTCTGTCTGCATTAGCATGTTAGCTTGTTAGCCTATCTATCCTCTCTCTGTATGTTGTTAGATTGTTGTTTTGTATGTATTTTGCAGTCTTTAACAACATGTTAGCTTTTTGTTAGCCCATCTGTCCTCTATCTGCATTAGCATGTTAGCTTGTTGCTTTTTATCTGTCTTCTGTAGTCTTCGATACCATATTAGCCTGTCTGTCCTCTCTCTGCATTAACCTGTTAGCTTCATGCTTTCTATGATAAGATGTTAGCTTGTTAGCCTGTCTTCTCTCTGCATTAGCATGTCAGCTTCTATCTGTCTTTTGTCGTCTTTGATAAGATGTTAGCCTATCTGAACTCTATCTGTATTTGCATGTTAGCTTGTTGCTTTCTGTCGCTCTTCTGCAGTCTTTGAAAACATGTTAGCTTGTTATTAGCCTATCTGTCCTCTCTCTGCATTAGCATGTTAGCTTGTTGCTTTCTATCTGTCTTCTGTAGTCTTTGAAAACATGTTAGCTTTTTGTTAGCCCATCTGTCCTCTCTCTGCATTAGCATGTTAGCATGTTGCTTTCTGTCTGTCTTCTGTAGTCTTTGAAAACATGTTAGCTTGTTATTAGCCTGTCTGTCCTCTATCTGCATTAGCATGTTAGCTTGTTGCTTTTTGTCTGTCTTCTGTAGTCTTTGAAAACATGTTAGCTTGTTATTAGCCTGTCTGTCCTCTCTCTGCATTAGCACGTTAGCTTGTTGCTTTCTATCTGTCTTCTGCCGTCTTTGATAAGATGTTAGCTTGTTAGCCTGTCTTCTCTCTGCATTAGCTTATCAGCTTCTATCTGTCTTTTGTCATCTTTGATAACATGTTAGCCTATCTGAACTCTATCTGCATTAGCACGTTAGCTTGTTGCTTTCTATCTGTCTTCTGTAGTCTTTGAAAACATGTTAGCTTGTTATTAGCCTATCTGTCCTCTCTCTGCATTAGCACGTTAGCTTGTTGCTTTCTATCTGTCTCCTGCAGTCTTCGATAACATGTTAGCTTGTTATTAGCCTATCTGTCCTCTCTCTGCATTAGCATGTTAGCTTGTTGCTTTCTATCTGTCTTCTGCAGTCTTTGAAAACATGTTAGCTTGTTATTAGCCTATCTGTCCTCTCTCTGCATTAGCATGTTAGCTTGTTGCTTTCTATCTGTCTTCTGTAGTCTTTGATAACATGTTAGCTTGTTATTAGCCTATCTGTCCTCTCTCTGCATTAGCATGTTAGCTTGTTGCTTTCTATCTGTCTCCTGCAGTCTTTGATAACATGTTAGCTTGTTGTTAGCCTGTCTGTCCTCTCTCTGCATTAGCATGTTAGCTTGTTGCTTTCTATCTGTCTTCTGCAGTCTTTGATAACATGTTAGCTTGTTATTAGCCTGTCTGTCCTCTCTCTGCATTAGCACGTTAGCTTGTTGCTTTCTATCTGTCTCCTGCAGTCTTTGATAACATGTTAGGTTGTTATTAGCCTATCTGTCCTCTCTCTGCATTAGCACGTTAGCTTGTTGTTTTCTATCTGTCTCCTGCAGTCTTTGATAACATGTTAGCTTGTTATTAGCCTGTCTGTCCTCTCTCTGCATTAGCATGTTAGCTTGTTGCTTTCTATCTGTCTTCTGCAGTCTTTGATAACATGTTAGCTTGTTATTAGCCTGTCTGTCCTCTCTCTGCATTAGCATGTTAGCTTGTTGCTGCTTTCTATCTGTCTCCTGCAGTCTTTGATAACATGTTAGCTTGTTATTAGCCTGTCTGTCCTCTCTCTGCATTAGCATGTTAGCTTGTTGCTTTCTATCTGTCTTCTGCAGTCTTTGATAACATGTTAGCTTGTTATTAGCCTGTCTGTCCTCTCTCTGCATTAGCATGTTAGCTTGTTGCTTTCTATCTGTCTCCTGCAGTCTTTGATAACATGTTAGCTTGTTATTAGCCTGTCTGTCCTTTCTCTGCATTAGCACGTTAGCTTGTTGCTTTCTATCTGTCTCCTGCAGTCTTTGATAACATGTTAGCTTGTTGTTAGCCTGTCTGTCCTCTCTCTGCATTAGCATGTTAGCTTGTTGCTTTCTATCTGTCTTCTGTAGTCTTTGAAAACATGTTAGCTTGTTGTTAGCCTGTCTGTCCTCTCTCTGCATTAGCATGTTAGCTTGTTGCTTTCTATCTGTCTTCTGCAGTCTTTGATAACATGTTAGCTTGTTATTAGCCTGTCTGTCCTCTCTCTGCATTAGCATGTTAGCTTGTTGCTTTCTATCTGTCTCCTGCAGTCTTTGATAACATGTTAGCTTGTTATTAGCCTGTCTGTCCTCTCTCTGCATTAGCATGTTAGCTTGTTGCTTTCTATCTGTCTTCTGCAGTCTTTGATAACATGTTAGCTTGTTATTAGCCTGTCTGTCCTCTCTCTGCATTAGCATGTTAGCTTGTTGCTTTCTATCTGTCTCCTGCAGTCTTTGATAACATGTTAGCTTGTTATTAGCCTGTCTGTCCTTTCTCTGCATTAGCACGTTAGCTTGTTGCTTTCTATCTGTCTCCTGCAGTCTTTGATAACATGTTAGCTTGTTGTTAGCCTGTCTGTCCTCTCTCTGCATTAGCATGTTAGCTTGTTGCTTTCTATCTGTCTTCTGTAGTCTTTGAAAACATGTTAGCTTGTTGTTAGCCTGTCTGTCCTCTCTCTGCATTAGCATGTTAGCTTGTTGCTTTCTATCTGTCTTCTGTAGTCTTTGATAACATGTTAGCTTGTTGTTAGCCTGTCTGTCTTGTGTAGTCTGCGCTAGGCCGTTCCAGACAGTTGGAAGCCAGTGGGCCGTGCACTCAGGTGTTTGTGAAGTTTATCTGGAAAGGTGACTCCGGCTGGGCGTGGAAAAATGTGCAAGAAAAATATCGGCTGCAACAACTTTTCAAGGACAAATGTGGGTCCCAGGTATGAACAACAGGAAACGGGACAACTCTTCATATTTGTTTTACATTATGATTTGTGACACCAGCCTGTTCAGGGACTGCAGGGGGACTGGCAAGTTTCCAAAAACCTGCCGTGAATCATCTTTTATTTAAAGGTGAATGTTTTTTGTGCAGGGCCCGATGTACAAATGCCAAACTGAACTGTCCTATACCACACAAAACTGACTCCTGAGAGTTTAAACCATGTTATAATGTTTTTACTTCATCTAAAACAGACCTGGAGTGAGTTTTAAGTAGTCCTGGTTTATTCTTGTCCTGGTTAAGTTAGTCCTGGTTTAGTCTAGTCCTGGTTTATTCTAGTCTTGGTTTAGTCTAGTCCTGGTTTAGTCTAGTCCAGGTTAAGTCTTGTCCTGGTTTAGTCTAGTCCTGGTTTAGTCTTGTCATGGTTTATTCTAGTCCTGGATTAGTCTAGTCCTGGTTTAGTCTAGTCCTGGATTAGTCTAGTCCTGGTTTAGTCTAGTCCTGGATTAGTCCAGTCTTGGTTTAGTCTAGTCCTGGATTAGTCTAGCCTTGGTTTATTCTAGTCCTGGTTTAGACTAGTCCTGGATTAGTCTAGTCCTGGTTTAGTCTATTCCTGGATTAGTCTAGTCCTGGATTAGTCTAGTCCTGGATTAGTCTAGTCTTGGTTTAGTCTAGTTCTGGTTTAGTCTAGTCATGGTTCAGTCTAGTCCTGGTTAAATCTAGTCCTGGTTTAGTCTAGTCCTGGTTTATTCTTGTCCTGGTTTATTCTAGTCCTGGTTCAGTCTAGTCCTGGTTTATTCTTGTCCTGGTTTATTCTTGTCCTGGTTTAGTCTAGTCCTGGTTTAGTCTAGTCCTGGTTTATTCTAGTCCTGGTTTATTCTTGTCCTGGTTTAGTCTAGTCCTGGTTTAGTCTAGTCCTGGTTTATTCTAGTCCTGGTTTATTCTTGTCCTGGTTTAGTCTAGTCCTGGTTTAGTCTAGTCCTGGTTTATTCTAGTCCTGGTTTAGTCTAGTCCTGGTTTAGTCTAGTCCTGGTTTAGTCTAGTCCTGGTTTATTCTTGTCCTGGTTTAGTCTAGTCCTGGTTTAGTCTAGTCCTGGTTTATTCTAGTCCTGGTTTATTCTTGTCCTGGTTTAGTCTAGTCCTGGTTTAGTCTAGTCCTGGTTTATTCTAGTCCTGGTTTATTCTAGTCCTGGTTTAGTCTAGCCCTGGTTCAGTCTAGTCCTGGTTCAGTCTAGTCCTGGTTTAGTCTGGTCCTGGTTTATTCTTGTCCTGGTTTAGTCTAGTCCTGGTTTATTCTAGTCCTGGTTTAGTCTAGTCCTGGTTTATTCTAGTCCTGGTTTAGTCTAGTCCTGGTTTATTCTAGTCCTGGTTTAGTCTAGTCCTGGTTTAGTCTAGTCCTGGTTTAGTCTAGTCCTGGTTTATTCTTGTCCTGGTTTAGTCTAGTCCTGGTTTAGTCTAGTCCTGGTTTATTCTTGTCCTGGTTTAGTCTAGTCCTGGTTTAGTCTAGTCCTGGTTTATTCTAGTCCTGGTTTATTCTAGTCCTGGTTTATTCTAGTCCTGGTTTATTCTTGTCCTGGTTTAGTCTAGTCCTGGTTTAGTCTAGTCCTGGTTTATTCTAGTCCTGGTTTATTCTTGTCCTGGTTTAGTCTAGTCCTGGTTTATTCTAGTCCTGGTTTATTCTAGTCCTGGTTTAGTCTAGTCCTGGTTTATTCTTGTCCTGGTTTATTCTAGTCCTGGTTCAGTCTAGTCCTGGTTTATTCTTGTCCTGGTTTATTCTTGTCCTGGTTTAGTCTAGTCCTGGTTTAGTCTAGTCCTGGTTTATTGTAGTCCTGGTTTATTCTTGTCCTGGATTAGTCTAGTCCTGGTTTAGTCTAGTCCTGGTTTATTCTAGTCCTGGGTTTATTCTTGTCCTGGTTTAGTCTAGTCCTGGTTTAGTCTAGTCCTGGTTTAGTCTAGTCCTGGTTTATTCTAGTCCTGGTTTATTCTAGTCCTGGTTTATTCTTGTCTGGTTTAGTCTAGTCCTGGTTTAGTCTAGTCCTGGTTTATTCTAGTCCTGGTTTATTCTTGTCCTGGTTTAGTCTAGTCCTGGTTTATTCTAGTCCTGGTTTAGTCTAGTCCTGGTTCAGTCTAGTCCTGGTTCAGTCTAGTCCTGGTTTAGTCTGGTCCTGGTTTATTCTTGTCCTGGTTTAGTCTAGTCCTGGTTTATTCTAGTCCTGGTTTAGTCTAGTCCTGGTTTATTCTAGTCCTGGTTTAGTCTAGTCCTGGTTTATTCTAGTCCTGGTTTAGTCTGGTCCTGGTTTAGTCTAGTCCTGGTTTAGTCTAGTCCTGGTTATTCTTGTCCTGGTTTAGTCTAGTCCTGGTTTAGTCTAGTCCTGGTTTATTTTCTAGTCCTGGTTTATTCTAGTCCTGGTTTAGTCTAGTCCTGGTTTAGTCTAGTCCTGGTTTATTCTAGTCCTGGTTTATTCTAGTCCTGGTTTATTCTAGTCCTGGTTTATTCTTGTCCTGGTTTAGTCTAGTCCTGGTTTAGTCTAGTCCTGGTTTATTCTAGTCCTGGTTTATTCTTGTCCTGGTTTAGTCTAGTCCTGGTTTATTCTAGTCCTGGTTTATTCTAGTCCTGGTTTAGTCTAGTCCTGGTTCAGTCTAGTCCTGGTTCAGTCTAGTCCTGGTTTAGTCTGGTCCTGGTTAATTCTTGTCCTGGTTTAGTCTAGTCCTGGTTTATTCTAGTCCTGGTTTAGTCTGGTCCTGGTTCAGTCTAGTCCTGGTTCAGTCTAGTCCTGGTTTAGTCTAGTCCTGGTTTAGTCTAGTCCTGGTTCAGTCTAGTCCTGGTTTATTCTAGTCCTGTTTTAGTCTAGTCCTGGTTTAGTCTCGTTAGTTTAGTCTAGTCCTGGTTTAGTCTCGTTAGTTTAGAGTAGTCCTGGTTTAGTCTCGTTAGTTTAGACTAGTCCTGGTTTAGTTCCATTTAAGTCCCCGTTAAGTCCCAAGTGTCTCGTTGTGAGAACTTGATAATCCAAACAGACTGTCGCCGGCTGCTGCCCCGTCTCTGTATTGAGGTTGAACTCAATGACACACATGTATTTACATATTTCCAGTGGATATCGCACATTTGTTTTAAAAATAATTGTCATTTCCAAGCACAAACATGAACCGCCTGACTTCTGTTCAAGGGCTTTTTATTTGGACTCAAACTTCTTATCTCGTCATAATAATTTTAGGATTTTGTAATAAACATAAACACATTTAAACTTCCCTAAATGAAAGTGAAAAAGAAGTGATCATAGATCTGTGGATCCCAGCCCAGCAGGTGCAGCACCGAATCTGCACAAACCAGGACTAAACCGGGACTAAACCAGGACTAAACCAGGACTCAACCGGGACTGAACCGGGACTAAACCGGGACTAAACCGGGACTAAACCGGGACTAAGCCGGGACTAAACCAGGACTAAACCGGGACTAAACCGGGACTAAACCAGGACTAAACCGGGACTAAGCCGGGACTAAACCAGGATTAAACCGGGACTTAACCGGGACTGAACCGGGACTAAACTGGGATTAAACCAGGACTAAACCAGGACTAAAGCAGGACTAAAGCAGGACTAAACCGGGGCTAAAGCAGGACTAAACCAGGACTAAACCGGGACTAAACCGGGACTAAACCGGGACTAAACCAGGACTAAACCAGGACTAAACCAGGATTAAACCGGGACTTAACCGGGACTGAACCGGGACTAAACTGGGATTAAACCAGGACTAAACCAGGACTAAAGCAGGACTAAAGCAGGACTAAACCGGGGCTAAAGCAGGACTAAACCAGGACTAAACCGGGACTAAACCGGGACTAAACCAGGACTAAACCAGGACTAAACCGGGACTAAACCGGGACTAAACCGGGACTAAACCGGGACTAAACCAGGACTAAACCAGGACTAAACCAGGATTAAACCGGGACTTAACCGGGACTGAACCGTGACTGAACCGGGACTAAACCGGGATTAAACCAGGACTAAACCAGGACTAAACCAGGACTAAAGCAGGACTAAACCGAGGCTAAAGCAGGACTAAACCAGGACTAAAGCAGGTCTAAACCAGGTGTAACCCAGAACTAAACCATGGCAAACCCACAACTAATCCAGAACTAAATCAGGACTAAACCAGGACTAAACCGGGACTAAAGCAGAAATAAACCAGGACTAAACCAGGACTAAACCAGGACTAAACCAGGACTAAACCATGACAAACCCACAACTAATCCAGAACGAAATCTGGACTAAACATGGACTACCCAAAACTAAACCGAGACTAAAGCAGAACCAAACCAGGACCAACCCAATACTAACGCAGGACTTAACCAGAATGAACCTGGTACTAACCCTGGACTAAAACAGAACCAAACCAGAGTTAACCCAGTTACTCAAATCTAACACAGTATTAACCCAGTTCTAACCATAGTTTACACTTTATAAAAAGACATACACTTTGTCTGACTGTCGGACATGAAATCAGACTAAACTTTCTCTTTTAGGTTAAATAGGATTACCAAAATTATTTATATTTGCTAAATGCCAGAATAGACAGTTTTTCATTACTCTCTTCAAAGTCAGAAGTTTACATAGGGTAAGATCACTATGACTTTAAACAGTTTGGGAAAACCCAGATGAAGATGATTTGAGTTAATTAGAGACACACCTGTGGATGTATCTGGAGACACACCTGAAACACACTGCGTCTTTGTGTAACGTCACGGGAAAGTCAAAAGAAATCAGGAAGAGAAGAGAAGACCCGGTTCATCCTCGGTGCAATTTCCAGACGCCTGAAGACACATGTATAAACACATCGTTCAGGAAGGAGACGGTTCTGTGTCCGAGAGATGAACGAGCTTCAGTCTGAAATGTGCAGATCAACCCAAGAGCAAAAGACGATGTGAAGACGCTGCTGAAGCTGTAAGAGTTTGTCCTTATCCACAGAGAAACGAGGACGGTACCGACATGGACTCAGAGGACAAAAGAACATATTTAAAAACCAGGACTAAAACAGGACTAAAACAGGACTAAACCGGGACTAAACCAGGACTGAACCAGGACTGAACCAGGACTAAACCAGGATTAAACCAGGGCTAAACCAGGATTAAACCGGGACTAAAACGGGACTAAACCAGGACTAAACCAGGACTAAACCAGGACTAAAACAGGACTGAACCAGGACTAAACCAGGATTAAACCAGGGCTAAACCAGGATTAAACCGGGACTAAACCGGGATTAAACCGGGACTAAACCGGGACTAAACCAGGACTAAACCAGGACTAAACCAGGACTAAACCGGGATTAAACCGGGACTGAACCAGGACTAAACCAGGACTAAACCAGGACTAAACCGGGATTAAACCGGGACTAAACCAGGACTAAAACAGGACTAAACCAGGATTAAACCGGGACTAAACCAGGACTAAAACAGGACTAAACCAGGATTAAACCGGGACTAAACCAGGACTAAAACAGGACTAAACCAGGACTAAACCAGGATTAAACCAGGACTAAACCGGGATTAAACCGGGACTAAACCAGGACTAAACCAGGACTAAACCAGGACTAAAACAGGACTAAACCAGGATTAAACCGGGACTAAACCAGGACTAAAACAGGACTAAACCAGGACTAAACCAGGACTAAAACAGGACTAAACCAGGACTAAACCAAGACTGAACCAGGACTAAACCAGGACTAAACCAGGACTAAACCAAGACTGAACCAGGACTAAACCAGGACTAAACCAGGATTAAACCAGGACTAAACCAGGACTAAACCAGGACTAAAACAGGACTAAACCAGGACTGAACCAAGACTGAACCAGGACTAAACCAGGACTAAACCAGGATTAAACCAGGACTAAACCAGGACTAAATCAGGACTAAACCAGGACTAAAACAGAACTGAACCAGGATTAAACCAGGACTAAACCAGGATTAAACCAGGACTAAACCAGGACTAAAACAGAACTGAACCAGGATTAAACCAGGACTAAACCAGTACTAAAACAGGATTAAAACAGGACTAAAACAGGACTAAACCGGGACTAAACCGGGACTAAACTGGGACCAAACCAGGACTAAACCAGGACTAAGAACAAAAGACCTTGTGAAGACGCTGCTGAAGCTGGTGAGAGTGTGTCATTATCCACAGTGAAACGAGGACTGTACCGACACAAAAGAAACATATTTCGACACGTCCTGTGGTCTGACGAAACTAGAGTTGAACAGTTTGGCCATAGTGAACATTGTTTCATTTGGAGGAAAAAGGGGGAAGCGTGAAGCCTGAAAACACCATCCTGAGTGTGAAATACGGGGGTGGCAGCATTATGTCGTGGGGTTGTTTTGCTGCAGGAGGGACTGGTGCACTTGACAAAAACTGCCAAACTGGTGACAAAGAGGCTTAAAGATAACAAAGTCAAAGTTTTGGAGTGGACATCACAAAGACCTGATCTCAATCCTACTGAAAATGCATGTGCAGACCTGAAAAAACGTGTACGAGCAAGACGGCCACAGACTTGGCTCAGTTACATCAGTTTTGTCTGGAGGAATGAGCCAAAATTCTTGCCAACTATTGTGAGAAGCTCGTGGGAGGAAACCCAAGTCACACAGTTTAAAGCCAATAGTACAAATACTTATGAAATATATGTAAACTTCTGACTTTGGAAGAGAAAGTCATGAAAAATTGTCTAAAAAATCCTTCTCTCGTTATTCTGGTTTTTAACAAATGATATTATTTTGGTAATATTTGACTTAAAACAATAAAAGTTTGGTCAGACAGTGAGAAAAAAAAGCATTTCAACTGTATATAAATGAACATAGCTAACCCGCTAGCCGCCGCCGCCGCGTCCCAAACAAGAAGTGAGCATGGGCACGCACTTCCAGCTCCATCGACTCTGGCTCCAATTCACTTTCTATTGAAAAACTGTCGTCCGTCTCTCTGTAACTGCTGCGGTCAAACTCGTCATTTTGGTCTTAAATGTTCGTATTAACCCTTTAAATTATCCTAGCGAACTTTAATAAGAGACCAGTCAGGTCCTTCTTTCCCCGAGGTCCCTCCCACTACCGTTACCAACAGGTTGATTGATGTGTTGCTAAACGCCCAACCCCTGCTAAACCAGCAGTGTGGGTGGGAAGGTGTTTTACCTTTTACAGCCTTACTCCTGATTGGCTCTTTGGTTGCTATGATACTCACAGTTGGAATTACAAATATGAATCCTGGCTCCAAATCGTCCGTAAACCTGGTTTAGTCCTGGTTTAGTCCTGGTTTAGTTCTGGTTTAGTTCTGGTTCAGTCCTGGTTCAGTCCTGGTTTAGTCCTAGTTTAGTCCTGGTTTAGTCCTGGTTTAGTCCTAGTTTAGTCCTGGTTTAGTCCCGGTTTATTCCTAGTTCAGTCCTGGTTTAGTCCTGGTTTAGTCCTGGTTAAGGCCTAGTTTAGTTCTGGTTTAGTTCTGGTTCAGTCCTGATTTAGTTCTGGTTTAGTTCTGGTTCAGTCCCGGTTTAGTCCTGGTTTAGTCCTGGTTTAGTCCTGATTTAGTTCTGGTTTAGTTCTGGTTCAGTCCTGGTTTAGTCCTGGTTTAGTCCTGGTTTAATTTTGGTCCAGTCCTGGTTTAGTCCTCGTTCAGTCCTGGTTTAGTCCTAGTTTAGTCCTGGTTTAGTCCTGGTTTAGTTCTGGTTTAGTCCTGGTTTAGTCCTGGTTTAGTCCTCGTTCAGTCCTGGTTTAGTCCTAGTTTAGTCCTGGTTTAGTCCTGGTTTAGTCCTGGTTTAGTTCTGGTTTAGTTCTGGTTCAGTCCTGGTTCAGTCCTGGTTTAGTCCTGGTTTAGTCCTGGTTTAATTTTGGTTCAGTCCTGGTTTAGTCCTAGTTTAGTCCTGGTTTAGTCCTGGTTTAGTCCTGGTTTAGTTCTGGTTTAGTCCTGGTTTAGTCCTGGTTTAGTCCTCGTTCAGTCCTGGTTTAGTCCTAGTTTAGTCCTGGTTTAGTCCTGGTTTAGTCCTGGTTTAGTTCTGGTTTAGTCTGGTTCAGTCCTGGTTTCCTGGTTCAGTCCTGGTTTAGTCCTGGTTTAGTCCTGGTTTTGGTTCAGTCCTGGTTTAGTCCTAGTTTAGTCCTGGTTTAGTCCCTGGTTCACACCCCCAGCACATGTTCACACTACATTTCCCAGCAGGCCTCTGTGCCCCGGTCGTCTGTGTCACGAGTGGAGCCTGTGTACGTGACGTGGGACCCTCTTTCTCACCGTCGGCGTCCTCCTGTGGGACCGCGGGCCGCACGTTTGACTTCTGATGTTTATGGAAAACGACGGTACAGACACAAAAGCGTCGTTCATGTTGCCCTCGGAAACTATTCGAGCGATGTTCACATGTGATGGTTGGACAAACGAGAGACAAAGCGCAGGCCAGGAGCAGCCAGAGAATCAAATAGTTTCCATGTTTTGGGAAGATTTTGTGCAAAGGGTCAAGTGACTGTCAAACAGAGTCGAGATAAAATATGTCCTTGGTGAAGCGTTTTAAAAATCACGAGCATTTTATCATCGTTCTGGAAAAACAAGCAAACACGAAGACAAACTGCAGATAATTATCAACTTTCCCCCCACGGAGATGTTACTGCTTCGCCTAAACGGTTTATGGTGTGAATGTTACTTTGTAGTTCTCATAAATGTCTTAAAAACATGTATTCTCACTCTGAACCTGCCTCTCCACAGATCTGACCTGGAACTTGACCTGGTGCGTTACCTGCATTGAGTTAGAGTCACGTCAGAGCAAATTTGAACAAAGACAAAGATCAACGAGGCACAGCTGCGACAGTCCTGGTTTAGTCCTGGTTTAGTCCCGGTTTAGTCCTGGTTCAGTCCTGGTTTAGTCCTGGTTTAGTCCTGGTTTAGTCCTGGTTTAGTCCTGGTTCAGTCCTGGTTTAGTCCTGGTTTAGTCCTGGTTTAGTCCCGGTTTAGTTCCGGTTTAGTCCCGGTTTAGTCCCGGTTTAGTCCCGGTTTAGTCTCGGTTCAGTCCTGGTTCAGTCCTGGTTCAGTCCTGGTTTAGTCCCGGTTTAGTACCAGTTCAGTCCCGGTTTAGTCCCGGTTTAGTCCCGGTTTAGTCCCGGTTTAGTCCCGGTTTAGTCCCGGTTCAGTCCCGATTCAGTCCCGGTTCAGTCCCGGTTCAGTCCCGGTTTAGTCCCGGTTTAGTCCCGGTTTAGTCCCGGTTTAGCCCGGTTTAGTCTTGGTTTAGTCCCGGTTTAGTTCCGGTTTAGTCCTGGTTTAGTCCTGGTTTAGTCCTGGTTTAGTCCTAGTTTAGTCCTGGTTTAGTCCTGGTTTAGTCTTGGTTTAGTCCCGGTTTAATCCCGGTTTAGTCCCGGTTTAGTTCAGGTTTAGTCCTAGTTTAGACCTGGTTTAGTCCTAGTTTAGTCCCGGTTTAGTCCCGGTTTAATCCCGGTTTAGTCCCGGTTCATTCCTGGTTTAGTCCCGGTTTAATCCCGGTTAAGTCCCGGTTTAGTTCTGGTTTAGTCCTAGTTTAGTCCTGGTCTAGTCCTAGTTTAGTCCCGGTTTAGTCCCGGTTTAATCCCGGTTTAGTCCCGGTTTAATCCCGGTTCAGCCCTGGTTTAGTCCCGGTTTAATCCTGGTTTAGTCCCGGTTTAGTCCCGGTTGAATCCTGGTTTAGTCCCGGTTCAGTCCTGGTTCAGTCCTGGTTTAGTCCTGGTTTAGTCCTGGTTCAGTTCTGGTTTAGTCCTGGTTTAGTCCTGGTTTAGTCCTGGTTTAGTCCTGGGTCAGTCCTGGTTTAGTCCTGGTGATTAGTTAAATATTTAATCCTGTGGAACATAGTCAAAAACAACAAAAACATAATTTTTTTCGTCCATTTTTGATTTAAAACTCAGTGCAGATCAGTTTTACCTTTGGATATTTCCTGATAAAGCACAAAATAAATAATATCACATGTGGCCACCGATATGCCGCCATTTTGAGGACGGTTGAATTCGAAAATCAATGTTAAATGGTCTTACAAGGCACTTTTCCACTCACTCATTCACACAGACACTGGGATGAGGTTTAAGTGTCTTGCCCAAGGACACAATGCCAGTGTTCACCTGTGGGAGCTGGAATCGCACCATCAGCCTCTACTAATGATCTTTATGTTAATGTCGAGAGCGGGATTCCATCGTCTTTAGATCCGCTCCGTAAACTGACCTGCTCCTGCTAATTTGACGATGGATTTGTTGTTTTATATTGTTAGTTGCCATGGTAACCGCTCATAGTTTATTCCCTAATTCGCTCTTATAGTTTGTAGTGCACTTCTCTCCGGAGGTCCTCATTATGCAGCTCTCCTCCGTCTGGAACATCTCCCAGAACATGTTTTATGAAGCTCGTGTCCTGTTCTCATGACTCTTCTGTGTTTTCTCGTGTCGATTCTCCGTCATAAAAACCTGTTTTTTACCTGGTCTTAAAACATGAAAAACACAACTGGAGCAGAACTTTTAAACCGTTTGCAGTCGTCCAAAGTTATTCCTCACTCACCTTATGTGCTCAGAACATTCTAAATACTCACAAAGATGAGTTTATAAGCACTTTTCCACAGAGATCAGACTGGAGTTTACAGCAGTAGTAAAGTAAGTCGAGTTTTTTTTAGTATCTGCACATTTTACAGTGGTACTTTTTACTTTTACTTGAGTACATCTGAGAGCA
Source organism: Periophthalmus modestus (assembly GCA_019594935.1). Taxonomy (NCBI): domain Eukaryota; kingdom Metazoa; phylum Chordata; class Actinopteri; order Gobiiformes; family Gobiidae; genus Periophthalmus; species Periophthalmus modestus. The sequence continues at coordinate 16,251 of JAIEZT010000042.1, read as the reverse complement.
GTGTCTGTACTTTCTGCTCCACTACATTTTTGAACAGGACAGAAAAGTAAAAAGTACTTTTCACATGATCTGAGGAGTTATTTTGACCATGTTCATGAAACATCCTGATTAAAGTTTTTATGTTTTTTATGTTCAAGCTTCGGCTTTGAGCAAAACTAAAATAAATGCACAAAAATCATGAGCAGGTGGAGTTGGTGGAGTTGGTGGAGTTGGTGGAGCTGGTGGAGTTGGTGGAGCAGGTGGAGCAGGTAGAGTTGGTGGAGTTGGTGGAGTTGGTGGAGCAGGTGGAGTTGGTGGAGCAGGTTGAGTTGGTGGAGTTGGTGGAGCAGGTGGAGTTGGTGGAGTTGGTGGAGGTGTGGAGTTGGTGGAGCAGGTGGAGTTGGTGGAGTTGGTGGAGTTGGTGGAGTTGGTGGAGCTGGTGGAGTTGGTGGAGCAGGTGGAGCAGGTGGAGTTGGTGGAGCAGGTGGAGCAGGTGGAGTTGGTGAAGCAGGTGGAGTTGGTGGAGTTGGGGGAGCAGGTGGAGCAGGTGGAGTTGGTGAAGCAGGTGGAGTTGGTGGAGTTGGGGGAGCAGGTGGAGCTGGTGGAGTTGGTGGAGTAGGTGGAGCAGGTGGAGTTGGTGGAGTTGGGGGAGCAGGTGGAGCTGGTGGAGTTGGTGGAGTAGGTGGAGCAGGTGGAGTGGTGGAGTTGGTGGAGTTGGTGGAGTAGGTGGAGCAGGTGTGAGTTGGTGGAGTTGGGGGAGCAGGTGGAGCTGGTGGAGTTGGTGGAGTAGGTGGAGTTGGTGGTGGAGGTGGAGGGTGGAGTTGATGGAGTTGATGGAGTTGGTGGAGTTGGTGGAGTTGGCGGAGTTGGTGCAGTTGGTGAAGTTGATGGAGTTGGTGGAGCAGGTGGAGTTGATGGAGTTGGTGGATTTTGTAATTAAAATTCCCCCAAAAATCCGACTTACACATGTTTTTTCTTCATTATTTTGCAGTTTTTTTTGGTGCCACTTGAACAAAACTTGTGTGAAATACTTTTACTTTTTACTCTTAAAGTACATTTTAAACATAGCGCTTTTACTTAAGTCGATTTCTTCATGTGATACTTTTAGCTTTTTACCTTTGTACTTTTACTTCACCACCGGTTTACAGTCATAGTAAAGCTCACAACTGGCATGCTAACAGTGCACTTTCTGCTTCTCTGTCCACAAAATGCTATATAATTAGATGCAGACTTTGAACAGAGTAATATTTAATTCAAAGCTAAAATAAATCCTTTGGTTTATGATGATGATGAAGTGTTGAACTTTGTGCCAGTTTTTGTTTCGCCCAGAATGTTCCACAGACTGGCTTTAAACGTGCCTGTCGTCCTGGAGGTCCTCGTTTATACTGCGTCTTTAACATCTCCCAGAACGTGTTTTATGAAGCTGACATCATGTTCTGACGATTGACACAAACCTTGAGACGGTCCAATAGCGATGAGCCGGTTTACGAGAGCGAAGGGAGACGAGCGGCTCCCAAAATCGGCCTGGACCAGATAAAAACGAGTCGGGACGCTGCCAGAAGAACAGTAACGCTGCCTAATTCGAACAATATGAGGAAGTGAAGGTGGTCTATCGATTTAAAGAGGAGGGTATTACGCAAAATCGACTTTTCGGCGATTTCTCCCCTGTTCTAACGTCGATCCTTCATCCAGAACTTGTGTTAAATGCAAAATTACAATATACTACGACTTCACAAACCTGGCGCTATGTTGTGTAGTTTCATGGAGTGACAATGACAGTACGTTTCCCATTCGTTTTTCACATAGACTTTCCCAAAAAAGACAAAAAAGTACAAGTTTGAAAGCTCAAAGTTCATCTAAACTTATTTAAAATCTATTTCTGAAACTTTATGAACTGCAAAGCTTTTAAAATATTTCAAATCTTGCTTTTTAAACGGCCTTTTTGGACTTATTCTTATGGATATGTGGAGTTAGCATGTAGCAGGTTAGCTTCCGTGATGCCTTTGAACTCAGATTTTGCCTTTGAACTCTGATTTTTTCGAGTTTATGGGAAAAAAATTGTGGAAGATTTACGTCCAGAACCAGAGCGGACATCGAAGTGGGCGGGGCTAATGAGCTGTTACCATGACGACCACATATCGACTTTCGTTCAGTCTACGAAACCTGGAACACGTCATTTTTTTTGGGCATTTTCTTTGCGTTACTTGGAAACTTTTGGTTATTTCTTGGCGACATCATGAGATTCAACCGGTAAAAGTTTGAATTAATAACGACAGACGCAAACGAACGATTTAAGTGTTTGATTCTGCTGTAGATTTGTCGTAGATTTGCTCGTAGGTCCAGTCTGCTCTTGGGTTTTCGCGTCATAAATGAGTTTTTTATCGTTTATCGTACTATATCGAACTTCAAGCTGTGTTATCGTGCGCTCGGAAAAGAGTCTTAAATGAAACTTATCGAACATTTTTGGCGACTGTAGCATTTTCGAAACAATAGGAGTGAACACGGTGATGTAAATGTGTCTTTAAACCGGGATGTGCACACGAGCAGACGGCTGGAAACTCTGCGTAACGTAACTCCGATTGTACCAAATAAATACGGCACTTTGTACAGACTCATAAGTTAAACAGGAAAGGCCCAAAGGCTGAGCGGCGCATGAGAACCATATGGAATCTATATATATTTATTTGTGTGGAGTGGATTTGAATGTAAACTAATATAGACGTGTCTCGTGGGGGATGGATGAGATTAAGTAGTAAAGTGATATTGTTATCTTGTGTACAGTGTGGCCTGGGAAGTATATGGACGTGTTAAAAAGTCAAAGTACAGTTTCTCAAGTTTTACGGGAGAAGTCATCTTTTTCATAGCAGTTCGGTGATGAAATGTCGGGTTGGAGCCGTTACATTCGAGCGCTGGTTTGTTCTGCCTCTGTGGGCGGGGCCTGGCTGCAGATCTGTGCTCTGATTGGCTGCCAGCGTGCTAATCAGAGCAAGGACAGGACGTTTCTGTTAGCGCTGTGTCCCAGGTCGACGGCTGCACGCTCCAAGTGTCGTTGGGAGTACCCAGCTGAAGGGTGAGGGCCAACTCATGACCTAATCGTGTAAGATGGACACGATATAATAACAGTTTTATTTTTTTTTTTTATTTGTGTGATCATTTTTTTTAAATTCAAGTATTGCTCACATCTACAGGTCCGAGTATATATATTTTTTTTTTTTTTTTTTTCCCTTTTCAACCCCCCATATGCACTTTACTTTAACTTTTTTTTTTTAATATATTATTTATAATAGTATTATATTATTATTATTATTATTATTATTATTATTATTATTATTATTATTATTATTATTATTATGACATTGTATTATTGATTTTTTAATTTTTTTTTATTTTTATTTATTTTTTTTTTCTCTATTGTTTTATTTTTAATTCTTTATTATTTCATAGAAGAAGCATCAAGGTGTCATCGTCGCAGCCGTTTATTTCTGTTTAGATTGAATGAAGTAAGGCACATGTGTCAAACTCAAGGTCCGGGGGCCAAATGTGGCCCGCCACATCATTTTATGTGGCCTGCGACAAGTTAAATTAAAATGTATGACTGTCTTAAAATGTCAGTTTATCAGGAGATACGCAGTTATTTTTTACATCTGTGCAAGTTTGAGGGCAACTATTTTACTGATGTGGCCCTCGGTGAAGTTGAGTTTGACCCCCTGAAGTAAAGAATTAATGTTTCTCTTTGAATATCAGTGGACAAATGTTACATTACAGGTGATTTCTTCCCAGTTGTAGCTCGTATTACAAAACTTTAAGAAAATATACCTTGTTCCTCCTGTAGAAGAAGTGACGCGTGGTGCATGATGGGATAAAATGTGAAGTCTGCTCCGATGCTTCGTTCACGGACGATCTCCATGGAAACGCTGGAAACACAGGGCGCATTTGTCGGGCGCGTTTGTCGGATGCGTGAAATAGGACAGGCCTTGTCACATCGGAAGTGACGTAAGTGTCCTTCAAAGCAGCCGACGAAGTGTGAAACCGACGAGCTGAGACGCGGCCTGTTTCTCCTGTCATAGCTAGAGGATGCTAGCCTGATTAGCATTGGCTGTATAAAGAAACGGGCTGAGCGAGTGCGGCGCCTCCTGTAGCGTTCAGCTCTCTGTCAAACGAAACCAGTCGAAGTTAGTCAGTTATAGGGGCAAATTTGGAGCCACATTCTGAATAGAGCAACAAAAGAGCCAATCAGGAGCCAGGATGTTGAAGGAAACGCCCCTGATGCACCGCTGGTTTGGCAGGAATCGAATCAAACCTGTTGCTAACGCTAGCAGGAGTGTCCTCAACAAAGAAGGCGCCTGATTTGTCTGTTATTAAAGTTCATATTTTATGGATAAAATAATGAGGATCATGTCGAGGGTTAATACGAACATTTAAAACCAAAATGACGAGTCTGACAGCAGCAGGTGCAGAGGAGGAGCGAAGGTTTTTCAAGAGAAAGTGAATTGGAGGCAGGTTACGATTGGACAGGACAGTTCGTTTTTACACAGGTTCGTCAGTTGTTTCCACTCTTCTTTCGCCGTTTCAAAGTCTTTTTAGAAACGTTAAGCTTTCGATTTCTTTCTTTCCTTTCCCAGGTGTTTAGTGGAGTCGTCTTTTGTTAAACTCTCTACTGTTTTATGTAAAAATCGCTGCATGTTTTGGCAATAAAACACCAAACAGCGGTTTTATATTAACTGTCCAGACGTCCAGTGTTGGGAAGCGACTGAATAATTTTAAAACTTGCGAAAGTACGACGTCAGGTTTATCTGTGAAGCACTTTTCATGCACGAAGCCAACTCAAAGTACTTTAAAACTTGAATTAAATGAGTTAAAGTCACAATAATTAGGGTAATATGACAGTTTGAGGTTGCACATATTGTATTTTGTCGCACAGTAGTGAAGAAAATAACATATAATTTCACATATAAGTCACATCTGAGCATAAGTCGCAGCCAAAATATGAAAAAAGTGTGACTTATAGCCTGGAAAATACGATAATTTACACAGAATCGATACAAAACAAAAAAAAACCTGACAGTGTGGAGATAGTTTCACCAGAGACACTGATGGGACTGAGCTGGAACCACAGACAGAACATGTAAAAGGGCTAAGCTAACATGCTAACCGGCGTTTTTTTGGTCTTAAAATGTTCGAATTAACTCTCTACATCAGGGGTGTCCAAATTTTTCTCATTAAGGGCCACGTATAAAACACAGACGAAGCTGAGGGCCGATCGAGGGCCACAGGCTGGTCACAAATACAGAGAATACTTCAAATCTGTGTCATTATTACAAGTCACTCGACCTTTATTCATGCTACATCCTCAGTGGACACATTAAATATCTGATATGGGTTTGTTAAAGTAGATTTTCAGAAATATACAGTAAAAAGTACAGTTAGTATTTAAGGTAATATGGGCCAATTCACCTGGAAGTAGAAAAACTGGTCACAAACTCGGGCCACAGTTTGGGCCATGTCTGATCTACATGGTCCTCGTATTATTACCGTATTTTCTGCACTATAAGTCACATTTTTTTTCCCATAGTTTGTCTGGAGGTGCGACTTACACTCAGATGAGATTTATATGTGAAATATATGTGTTTTTCTTTATTATTTTGCATTTTTTGGCTGGAGCGACTCATACTTCAGCGCAGAGGTGTCAAAACTCAGATTCACAGAGGCCAAAATTAAAAACTCGTGAGCCAAACTAAATATTTACTGAAACATTTTAACATCTGCATGGTTTTCAGAAGAGGAGGATTAAATTTGAGTGAGACGACAGGAGCAGATAAGAGTCATCAGAAGAGGTGAGGGTCAGGCAGCTTACAGGCCAAATATATTTATATCGAGGACCAAATTTAGCCCATTAGCCTGAGTTTGACATGTTTGCTCTAGTGTGACTTATACTCAGGAAAATTTCACTATTGTGTCTGTAAATCAAGATATGAACATTAACAACAGACAAATCAGGCGACTTCTTTCCCCGATGTCGCTCCCGCTAGCGTTAGCAACAGGTTTGATTGACAGCGTTGCTAAGTGCCCGCTCCCTGCTAAACTAGAGGCTTTTTTGTCGCTATGATGTACAGTGAATCCGCACGTACAAATGCTCTAGCCTCGATGAGCTTCGTTGGACGCTGCAGTCGACGTCACGCTCCCTCAGTCCACTTCTTTACACAGTTTATACCTGGAGAACTGCCCTAAAGTGAGAAGTTTGAGAGTGAAACTGCCCTTGAGCTAGCATCATTACGGCTGGGTTTGCCTCTTTGCCGTCTTTGCCGTCATCAAAATGCAAGATGACAAACTGTCTCCCCTACTGGACGAATGAGGGATTACACCACCTCAAAGCAAGATCACAGTTAAAACTCAAATATACAAACACACGCTTGTCTTTTCCATGATTTAAAAAAGATGTTTAGTCTTTAGTTTGTGTTTAAAGTATTAGGTCATGTTTCGAGTTGCAGATTTTTCAGGAGAGTTGCACATTTGAGAATCACAGGAACAAACGAGGCTTCAGTCGTTTGGTCTGAGCTCCAGGAGCCACCAGGAGACTGACCCCGGCTGATCTCAGGGGCCCGCGGGGCTCGTCAGGAGTTAGCGGCTCTGTCAGAAACTTTGGACCTCTACCGTTTAGAGATTTGTGGAGCAATAAAAGAATTTTGAAAACTGATTTTATGAGGGACTGGAAGCCAACGTAAAGCTCGTAACACTGGAGTAATCGTTTAAAGAGAAAATGTTTTATTGTGAGGTTTTAATGTAGTGTCTTCCACAAAAACACAACTTTTACCTTCAGTCCAGCTCCAAGTGGAGTTTAAAAACACAGTGGAGCACTTCCTGTATCACCACACGATGACATCACAAGGTGGAACAGAGTGTTTTCTGTTTGAGAGAAGAAGAACTCAGGCAGACATCAGAGAAGTAATAACGTAATGTGGGCCCTTTGTTAATTCCTGCTAAAAATACCTCAAAAAACATTCTTCAAAATGAACAGAGACAACTCTCCATAGAGCCGACTCGTAACGTGTCACCTGTATGTTAGGAACTTTAGCAGAAGAAGAAGGAGAAGGAGAAGAAGAAGAAAAAGGAGGAGGAGAAGAAGAAGTAGGAAGAAGAGGGAAGATGGAAGAAGAAAAAGGTAAACAGAGGAAGAAGAAGAAGAAGCAGGAGGAAGAACGAAGAAAGAAGAAGGAGGAAGAAAGAAGAAGAGGAAGGAGGAAGAAGGAAATAAAAGGAAGAAGAGGAAGAAGGAAGAAGAAGGAGGAGGAAGAAGGAAGACGAGGAAGAAGAAGAAGGAGGAAAAAGGAAATAAAAGGAAGAAGAGGAAGAAGAAGCAGGAGAAAGAAGGAGGAAGAAGAAGAAGAAGGAGGAAAAAGGAAATAAAAGGAAGAAGAGGAAGAAGAAGAAGCAGGAGGAAGAAGGAAGAAGGAGGAAGACGAGGAAGAAAGAAGAAGAAGGAGGAAGAAGGAAATAAAAGGGAAAAGAGGAAAAAGAAGAAGCAGGAGGAAGAAGGAAGAAGGAAATAAAAGGAAGAAGAGGAAGAAGGAAGAAGAAGGAGGAAGAAGAAGAAGAAGGAAGAAGAAGGAAGACAGAGGAAGAAGAAGAAGCAATCCTGCCTCTACAATGTGGATTTTTTTTAATTTGGAAAATTGATGAGGTTTATTTGTCTCCATGGAGACAAGCAGGCGACATCACCAGGCCGAGTTACAGGTCAGATCTGTGCAGAGATGACCCCACGACTCTGAGCATGTTTTTAGAGGAACTAATTAAGGTACCTAATTTAATTTCATACTGTGAAGCTACTCAGAGCAATAACATCTCCATGGAGACAAACCCTTCACTAGAAAAGTTACACACTGCAGCTTTAAAGTAGTAAGTCCTTGTAAAAGTTTCTCAAAAGTCTCTTGTTTAATCCCATGCAGCTGTGAATCTGATGTGGTAGTTGCAGATATGAGATACTTTTCAGCTGATGTCATCAACATTTCACGGGGATGTGATGCTAACTGGAGGCACTGCTCTGTCTGAAGCTCTGTTACTCAAGTTAGGCTTTAATCAGAGCTTTGTTTTAAGACAATCTGACCATAAAAATCAGACTTAACTGGGACTACAACAGGTGAGCTGCTGGTCCCTCTCAGATAGCATTAGCATAACAAGCTAGCTAGCATTAGCCACTCTCACATTTTTGTTGAAACTCAAGCTCCTAAACAGCCCCATGAACACTCGGACTGATCTCAGCCTCCTGAAAATGTGCTCTTTAAATCCATTTTGTCGTTTTTCTTGACTTTCTGATCATTTTAAAGCTGTTTTTTGTCTTTGTTTGCTAATGTGTGCATTGCGTCGCCATGGTGACGGACGAACATGTGGGAGAAGGCGCCGTAGAGTCCATAGTGGAATAAAAGACGTATTTATCATTTTTAAGATTTCATATTTTCAGTTTGAGAGCAGAGCCGCAGGAGGACGGAGCACTCAGAGGTCAGCAGGAAACAGGAGGGTCAGAGACGAGTCCAGATCGACGCGATAAACATCATCTTTACACAGAGGGAGGATGGAACTTAAAGTGCACATGACTGATCTTCATATTTTTCTGATTCGGACGTGCTGTGGTGGGATAGTGCTTGTATGGCTGAATATTTATCATAGTTTTACATCAGTTAAGTGGCACTTTGTGAAAAAAGTTTAGAAGAAAAATTATATACAGTTGTCCCTCACTATAATGTGTATTTTTTAGTACAGTTCCACATGTTTTTTTTTTACATCGTATGAGCCTTTATTGTGTTCTGCGTCCTGATTGGCTGATGGTCTACAGTCCCTCGGCCAATCAGGATGCAGAACACAATGGTCTACAGTCCCTCAGCCAATCAGGACGCAGAACACAATGGTCTACAGTCCCTCAGCCAATCAGGACGCAGAACACAGTGGTCTACAGTCCCTCAGCCAATCAGGACGCAGAACACAATGGTCTACAGTCCCTCGGCCAATCAGGACGCAGAACACAATGGTCTACAGTCCCTCAGCCAATCAGGACGCAGAACACAATGGTCTACAGTCCCTCAGCCAATCAGGACGCAGGACACAATGGTCTACAGTCCCTCAGCCAATCAGGACGCAGAACACAATGGTCTACAGTCCCTCAGCCAATCAGGATGCAGAACACAATGCATGTTCATACTCTGTAAAAGAAGTATGTAAAATCACCCAAATAAAATCCATGAAACAGCAAAACCACAAAAAATGAACCGTGATATAGTGACAGACGACTGTAAACCAATTTTTAAATAAAAAGCATCATTAAAAACCTGAGCTGCAACAAATACATCACAGAATGAAGTCATGAAGTTATGTTTTCTACCCCCTACAGCTCAAACTTCACCTTATTACACAAACATGGCAACATATCTCAGCACTTAAAGATCACCTTAAATGTTGAGCCTCAAAATATCATGTTTCAATATATTTTTGAAGAAAAATATACAGGAAAAAGTAAGAATAATTATGAGTTAAACTGGGAAAACAGGATATATAAAAAGTCCTTGAACTTAACAAACTCGTGGACTGTTGTAATCACCGTCATCTCCATCCTCCAGCTCACCGTCGCCCGTTTGGAGCGAACGACGAGGACGGAGAGACTCGCCGTGACAGAGGGACACGAGACAGAGCGTCGGCCAGTGCTCTCCGATACCCACCGTGATTATAGCGACTTTTCCTCGTATAAAACTGCACAATCCATCAAACGTGGCACATTTGGCTGCTCAGTTTGTCAAGTCCCGAAAGAAGCTGGTGTGAGTAAAACCGTGTCATATTTTCCATACTTCCTCACCTGATTTCCTTTGAACCCGTTGGCGTTTTAGTTCCTGCCGGGGCATCGTGCTTAAACCCAGCTCAAATTAGCCCATTCCCCGTCAGGTCCGAGCCCGGGCTGTGATGTATGGGATCCTGGAGAGTCGTTATGGAAACTCAAACCAGTCCCAGATCTGCGTGAGGCTGCGAGCTCCGAGCTGAACCCGAGCGAGGTGCGCCGGAGTGAGGCTGGAGACAGGGTTGCCAGGTTTTCAAAGAGAAACGAGCGACCGAGCCTGTGAAAAAAGTCCAAAAACAAGCAACCGGAGCCCCACAAAAAGGCTCGGCTCGGTTTGTGAGAGAAGCTTTTTGCCAAAGTTAAAAACGACATTGGAAAACATGTACGAGAAGGTCAAAGTGCATCAGGAAACATGAAAAACACGACCACATAAACAAGCAATGGACTTCATTATTCAGGATATGGCTCGATATGGATTTTTAAACATTATTTTTGAAGCTAATATCGAGGCTAGAGCAGATATAGCGGCGAATTTGGAGCCGAGTTCATTATGTGAAATTTGGACCACGAGGGAGCGGGCACTTAGCAACGCTGTCAATCAAACCTGTCGCTAACGCTAGCAGGAGCAAATTATGGGACAGAAGACGCCTGATTTGTCTGTTATTAATGTTCTTATCTTGATTTACAGACAAAATAGTGAAATAAAAAACCCAGGATCATGTAGAGGGTTAATACGAACATTTAAGACCAAAATGAGTCTGACAGTAGCAGGGACAGAGAGAGAGACACAGTTTAAAAAAAAAAGCAAAAATAAACAGAAAAATAAATAAATAACAACTCAAAAAATAAATTGAAAATAACAAAATATAGATAAACTGAAAATACCAAAAAATAAATGAATGAATTCAAGATAACAAAAAAATTAAATAAATAAACTCAAAATAACTAAAAAAAAAACCCCAACAAAAACTCAAAATAACTAAAAAAAAAACGACTAAAAAAAATCCCCTCAAAATAACAATAAATAAATAAATAACTCTGTATAACTCAAATTTAAAAAAAGAAAAAAAAAAAAAACAGAAAAAAAATAATCCTCAAAATAACAACAAAAAACAAAAAAAAACCCAAACTGTTTTTCAATAGAAAGTGAATTGGAAGTGTGCCCATGATCACTTCCTGTTTGGAACGCGGATGCTAGCAGGTTAGCTATGTCCATGTATATTTGCAGTCTATGTTTGTGGCCAATAACCGATATTCACCGATACCAATATAAAGCTTTTGAAATCCATAGTACAGACTAAACTTAAGTTACAGGGAATTTCACAAACTAACTTCACTTTTGTTAAATTTAAAATGTATTTATCTGGGACATAAATTTCTCTCATTCAGTCTGATCAAAAAGACAAATCTGTGAAATAAACAACCCACAAAAGATCAATATTAAAGAGGGGGTATTACGCAAAAGAGATTCGAGCTTATTATTTTATAAACATGTCTGAAGAGGTTTTAGACGTCATCCATGCATGTTTGAGTGATCTAGAGATCTCTCCTGGGCCCTATTCAAACCCTATGGTTAGCTGTAAGATCCTGTACGAGGCTCCGCCCACAAGTCTACATCACCCATACTCCACACGACAATCCTCCATAAATATACAAAAACATGACACAAAACTGTTCACGGCAACTGGACAAACCTGTGATGTGCAGTAGTTTCATTAGTGAGATGAGGCTGATTGTAAAGTGATAGTGCTCTGAAGGGGGAGGGGCTTAGCACAGAGAGCAAAGGGTAAAAAGAAACACGGTGAACTAAATATGTGGAGTTAATACCACATAGATGTAAAATACCTCCTGTTTAAGGTGCTAAATCAACGTTCATAGTTAAAGGAGCTCGTACCACAGCTTGAGAAACACCGAAAGCCCATAAAAACCTCTGAAAATGTGTGAAGGACTTTCCAAAACAGAAGCCCAAAGTGGCTCTAAAGAAGCAGACTTGGCAACTCCGGCTCAGCTCTTTAGTGAAGGGGGTCAGAACCTGGAGGACACGGGACATTGAGCGTCCAATGAGGCGTGAACCAGGTGCTGCTCGGGGTAAAAGCTTTTGGTCCAATCAGACGAGGCGTTCTTAGACATAAATCTGCAGCTAACCGGACGACTGCGGATGGGAATTCCAGAGGCCTAATGGCTCCGAGACGAGGAGGGGGAAACGGAGCTGGAAGCACGACTCTGTTCACTCCCACAGAGACGCTTTACACGAGGAGACGCCGACAGACGGGGAGAAAGAGACGGTTTTACGAAGGAATTCACTTCATATGTAAAAAATAAAATAAGAAACTGCACTGTTAGCATGTCACTAAACTAATCTCCACTCTGGTGTCCAAAAGTCGTGGAAAAACACCTACAAACTCATCACTGTGAGTAACTAGGATGGTTTGAATTGTGTGAGGTCAGTGAGGAATAACTCTGGACCACTGCAAACTGTTTAAAACTGAGCTAGTTCTGTTTTTTTTTTACATTTTTAAGAGAGAACAAATCAGGAAAAGTGTCTCTTAAAGGTCTTATATTACACAAAATTGACTCTTTTGAGGTTTAAATCATGTTCTAACACTGTTTCCTCCTCAAAAACAGACCTGAACTTGTGTTTTGTGTCATTCACATGTTTGAGTCACACTTTATCATTAGTCTGTCTCATCTCCAAAGGTCAAAATGCTCTGTTCCACCTGGTGATGTCATGAAGAGGTAGTTTATTAACAGCTCCTTTTATGTATTTTAAGTTTCATAGACATGGGCAATGATTCTAGTGAAGTGTGTGGAGTTTAAAAACACAGTGGAGCACTTCCTGTATCACCACATTGTAAAAAAACTACTTTTTTGAATTGAAAAGTTAAGTTATGGATTTACGTTGCTCCAATTTAACCCATAAGAACCCGGACACCTAAATCCTTAAAGGAAAATTATGGTGGACATAGCCCAGACTAATTAGAGGTAAATAACACATTTATGACCTTTTTTTCTCCCCCCTCCCCCTAGTGCCTGAGATGTGTAATGTAACACATATGTCACATTGGGCCTTTAAGCATTTTTTAAGAAGATGTTTGCCAATGCATCAGGCGTGTCCGGGTGTTCATTCTACAAAATAAATTGATATGTTTTTATTGTTATAACATGTTATTAACACATGTTATTTTAAACATAAATATTTAAGATACACAATTTTAATGATAAAAAAAGATAATGTGATATATATGTCACATGAGTTTTTTTGTGGCCTTTTTGTTACTTAAGGCCCGGAGTGACATATGTGCAACCACGTTTTTCATTTGATGTGTTTTGCATAATTAGGCCCGAGCCGGAGACAACGTCCCGGCGAGGGACTCATTAAAACCGCGTCCGAAACAGGGAAAATGGCAAAAATCAAGTGGTTAACACGCCCCGACATGCCAGTGAGTGGTGTCAAAAATTAGAACTCGCCAAGCTCTAATTGTCACCGAAGACCGCGAAAAAAAATAACGAAAGACGACTCGATAGCGCCACCTCAAACTTTGATTTTCATGGGGCCTATGGGAGCCCGACTCGGAAAAAAGTCGACCTAAAAATCTGAAACTCACATCAAAAAATAGAACATGTCGGGACATGACAAAAATGATATTATGGCCCCGCCCTAAAATGTACAGGAAGTCGGCCATATTGGATCAAACCCGGTGATGACAAAAGCGCACACCCTCACATTCAGGACATCTCCTCGCACAGTTTTCATCACAAACACTTCAAATTTGGCCAAAACCCACTAAACCCATGTGAGATTAAAGATCATCAATTATATTTGAATATGACTTTGGGTGTGGTCATGGCGAATTTTATACAAAATCGCAATTTTTGGAATAATTCAATAAAAAAATTCTCTTCCACACATTTTTTGTTGGGAAAACGCTAATACAGCGTTTATGCACATTTGTGAGCTGAACACAATGATATGCAAATCATGGCTTTATCTCACAAAATGACTCTCTAGCGCCCTCTTCAAATTCCTTTTTAAAAAATTCGTAGCAGACAATCGATTTGTCCTGGACTTGTGAAAAAATTCAAAGGGGGCTTATTTGTGATGGGGCACAATGTGAGAAAGTTACATGACTGTAGCTTTTATGGTTTAGGAGAAAAATAATGGGTCGAAAATCAGTTTCCATTATTATTATTCTTCTTCTTCTTCTTCTTATTATTATTATTATTTTGGTCGCGACTTCAAATCCATTTTTGACCCCCTGAACGTTAACGAAAACTCAATTTTATTGGACCCAAAATTAAAGGTTGGCGAAAAATTTATTAATTTAATGTTTAAAAAAATTAACGTTTCAAAATGACTCAACAGCGCCACCTCAAAAATCAAAAAACATTACGGCAATGACAGACCTTTTTCATCGTAGACAAATGAAATTTGGTAGAACCATAGAACATGTCAAGACAAGTAAAAAAATTATATTATCACCCCACCCTAAACCCTACAGGAAGTCGGCCATTGTGGGCGGAACCCCCATTTTTTGGAAATTTTAACTCTCACGTTTGGATTTTTTACGCTGTGGATTTTCATTCAAGAAGCCTCCAATTTGGGCAAAATGAACTAGGCCCCATGTGGGATTACAATCTCCTACCTTGGATTTTTCTAAGTCATAAATTGTGGGTGTGGCCAGCCTACCAAAAAAAAACACTATTTTTTCAAGTATTAAATGGTACGTAACTCAAACATGCATTGTCCTGTTTCCCGGCATTAATATACATTTTGTTCAAAATCTTCATCTGAGTGCATACATATACAATTTATAGAGGTTAGACATTACCTAGCTCCACAGCGCCCCCTTGAACTTTTGAATGGGACCAAAAAAAATTACTTTGTCATAAACATTTGAAATTTGACAGGGACATGTGTCTTGACATACTGAACAAAAAAGCCAATGAGAACATACCTCTATTTGTAACTATGTTACCGTGGTAACCGTGGAAATGGTCAGAAATGTGCCATTGAAATGAATGGGTTTCAGAGTACTGGACTCTGTTGTCGACTAAATAGATGCTCTGCACTAATCCAACTGTGACCTGAAATTCAAGGTTGGTGAAAAAAATATGTATTTTGATGTTCAAAAAAATTAATGTTGCAAAATGACTCTATAGCGCCACCTCAAAGTTCAAAATACATTACAGCAATGACAGACCTTTTTCATCGTAGACAAATGAAATTTGGTACAACCATAGAACATGTCACGACAAGTAAAAAAATTATATTATGACCCCACCCTAAACCCTACAGGAAGTCGGCCAATGTGGGTGGAACACAATTTTTTTTGAAATTTTAACTCTCAGTTTTGGATTTTTTACGCTGTGGATTTTCATTAAAGAAACTTGCAAATTGGTGAAAATGAACTAGACCCATGTGGGATTAGAGGCGACTGTCTTGGATTTTTCTACATCATAAAATGTGGGTGTGGCCAGCCTGCAAAGAAAAAAAGCAATTTTTTCAAGTAATAAATCGTACGTAATTCAAACATGCAGCGTCCTATTTCCCCGGCATTAATATACATTTTGTTCAAAATCTTGATCTGGGTGCATAGACATACAATTTTAAATTTTTTACACATTAAATTGCTCCACAGGGCCCCCCTATGAACTTTGAATGGGACCCAAAAAATTTTACTTTTTCAAAAACATTTGAAATTTGGCATGGACATCCCTATCTCCATACTGAACAAAAAAGCCAATGAGAACATACCTCTATTTGCAAGTGTGTTGCCATGGCAACGACCGACATTTCTCATTGAAATACATGGGTTTGTGGTTAACTGGGAATGAAAAAATGTACTTTGTCATAAATCACTGAAAATTGGTACACATATTCCACTCATCATACTGAACAAAAAAGCCAATGAAAGACATACCTCTATTTCCAACCGTGTTGCCGTGAAAATGTCATAAATGCTCCCATTGGAATGAATGGAGTAGCTCAGTCGCTGATTTTGGAAGGAGGGGCGATGTAAGCGGGAAAGAGAGGCGCGAACTCCGCGGTGGCGTGAACCCCGCGGGTCGCAAGGGGTGGCGAGGGCCTTTATCACTGCTTGCAGTTTTAATTTATTATTTTTTTTTACTTAATTTTGATATAAATGTACTCACTAACTTCTAATTAAGTAATTTCAATAATGCAAATTTAAAATCTTCCCTCTTGTTTGCAGAAATCAACTTTGGAGAAATTGCTAATGTTGTGACATGTGCTCTGCTTCTAGTCGGGGCCATCTTGAAAAAGGGGTGGTGACAAAAAAATATCACATGATCAATCTTGTGATGTCACAATATGTTGATTTGGAGTCACTTTAGGAGTTTACATATATATAAAAAAAAAAAAAATTAAAGAGGTTTCCAGAGCAGGGTGAAATGGACGTTAAACCACTGTCACGCTGGTGTCCTTATGGGTTAAA